>CAUYSK010063578.1:0-13106 GCA_963575035.1 Avahi laniger | reverse complement strand
TGACTGCTGAGCAGAACCACCTCCTTCACCTCGTTCTGCAAGAAGCCATCTCCCCCTCGGGACAGGGGATCTGATGATAAATCACAGTAACCAAATGACTTTGTGCCTGCTATCAAACCTCACACATCCACCTTTGCATTTCGGGAGAAAGAAGAGACATCATTCCTGGTTCTACGTTTTATGTTACCCCTGCTGCCACCGTAGGAATGTAGCTGACTGAAAGTTACCTGTATCCCAAACGCTTATTTCCATAATAGTGGGAGAAAAACACATTTCGATAGAATCAGAGTAGAGGACATGGCTCTCTTCCAAAAAACTGCAACGTAAAAATGAGAATCCCTTTAATCTTCTTCCTCCTCTTCTCCCACCCAGTGCTGCCTCCCACCCCCATCTTTGTTACATAGTTACGATTTCATTTTGCATGGCTCCGTCTAAATTCCTGAGCTATGTGATTTCATCGTGACATTCATTGCTTAGACGCTAGTATCTCTGTGTCTTTGTGATCACCAGATCTCTCCCTTGACTCACCCGCACTATATCGACGCATGGGAGTCATTTTATAGCTCCAGGATGTAGTCATTCATTTGAAATTTACGGTAGGCCTAGTATGTGGGCTATGGGGGAGCAATGAGTCTGCAGCGGCCATCTGTGAGGCAGTCCTTACTCAGATACCTGCAATGCAAGTGTGTCCAGTGCAACAGTTCTAGTGCTAGTGTATCTATTTGCATTGGAATTTACAGTTCTGGCTCTATTCCAGGAGGTATCTGGAATCTACATTGCAACTTTTATTTAACTCAAATATTTAAATTAGAGCATGACTCTTTGCTATTGCGCGATCATGTGAATGCAAGGCAGTGTCCTCCTCGTTCCCCAGCAGCAGGAGGTTCTATTTTAAAACACTAAGTTTTGAAGGCTTTTTGGTCCGAATGTTACATGCAAACCAACTTAGGTGTTTTCTTATCGATTGAGTTATTTTTACACTTTTGACAGTGATCATACGAACTCTTCAGAGTATAACCTCTTTCTCAAACATTCAACTTTGGGAAAGTGCATCCTTTAGACTGAAATTGTACACAATAACTAATCTTTGGGGCTACTGAGGACAAAGTTGGGGGTGGGGGAGGTGATTTTTTTTTTGTCTTGTGTTTTTGTTCCTGTTGTTTGGAGGGTGGGGGAGAGGTGTGTAGGGTCGTCACTGTGAGTTAAGTGCCTCAAAATGGTGGGACTTTTAGGGTATTCTTTTCTGCTTCTAGTTCTACTTCGACGAGGTGGAAGTGATGGGACATACAGGAGCAGCCCATTTGAGACAGATCCAGCCACCATTCATCTGCTCCCACTCGGCTGCCAGGAAGGGTCCTACGGAGCCCTAAAAGCCTAGCCCAACTTATTGCAAAAGTGGTAAGGGCACATGCTCCTTTAGTCTTTGGCTTTTTTTTTTTTTCCTTTCCTGGTAAGCTCCTCTCAACCTGGGCTGCAAATCCGGCCAGCTGCCTTATTCTCTTATGGCAAAATAATGTTGAGGTGTTACGGAGCATGACTCGTGATAATTTGTTGGGTTTGGGCTTAAGGAGAAGCCTCCTTAAGCCTCTGTGTCAGGGAGGTGAGGGGAGGGATAACCAGAGAGTCAGGTATTGGGTATATAGGCATAATTCTAGGAAACACTAAAACTCCTTGTTTTCCATTTGCCATTGGCTCATTTATGTATCTCACACAGAAACTTGACAGCAGGCATAACTGGGCCAAGGCCAGATTTCAGCATTTCTGACATAGTTCTCTTGTAATATATCCCTCTAATACCAACATTAACATTGATTTCTAATATACCAAAGACAAATATTTATAAAGGACATGATTAGTTTTCTTTTTAACTTGAAAGCAGAGAGGGAAATGTCCTTATCATTTAAATGTTCATGGACAATTCCAAATTCACATTCAGAATATTTTAAACTGTTGAACATGGTGGCAGTGATCCTTGAAGGGTGTTGGAGTTCCCCTTCTCCCCATTATGAGATGTTCCTATAATGAGAAATATTGCTTACGAAAGAATATTTTATATGTGGATGGTACAATGACATTTGAGAATCACGACATTGGAGGAAGATGATCAAGACTGAAATTAGTAAATTTAGGCAAGCTCTGGGATCCAAAGGGTTCCGGTACTAAGGATTAATGTTAACTATCTAGGCATCTCTACTGCCATTAAAGTAGACCAGCAGTCTAGTCCACAAACTTTTTCTGTAAAGGGCCAGAGAGATAGAAATATGTTAGTCTTTACAGGCCACAGGTGGTCTCTGTCACATACTCTTCTTTTGTTTGTTTTTGTAATCCTTTAAACATGTAACAACCATTCATAACTCACAGTCCACACAAAAGCAAACTGTAGGCCAAATTTGTGGGCTGTGGTTTGGACATTCCTGTATCAGAACTCAATGACTGTTTGCTAAAGGAATAAACCTCATGAGAGTTTAATAAATGATAAGTAAGTTATCTTTATCACTGAAAAACAAAGTTCGAAAATAATTGAACTAGGCATTGAACTCCAGATTCCAGGAAACAAACAAACACACCAAAAGAAAGTAAAGGAGAATTTTTAAAGGTTTGAACAGAAATTAATGAATTAGAAACAGCTCTTTCAAAACCATGTTCGATTTTAAAACCAAGAGTAGACTCTTTGAGAAACCAATAGAATAGACAACCACTTGCCAACTCCGATAAAGAGGGAGAAAGACATGTATGTGTGTATATACAGACACAGATATGTGGCACGGGAAGGGAGGTAAGACACTACACATTTACAGCAGTTTACTCAAGGTACCACAAATGAGAATACCAATAATCATAAAAGAACTGGAAAAGGCAGTCAAGTATCTGCCTCTAAATAAGGTACAGTGCTCAAATGGCTTTTTCATCTACTGTTGCTTAAACACAAAATGACTACATTAATTAAACTATTCTAGAGCAATAGTTTCATGGAAAAAAATGGAAGCTTTTTCATTTTTTTTCAAGTTTAATGTAACTCTCATGCCAAAACCTGATAAGTAGAGCCCCTGGCAAAGGTAAACCTATTTTATTCATGAATATAGAGAAGTTCTAAAAATAAAGTGTTGGCAAGTTGGATCCAGCTAAGTTTTAAATGATTATACAGTATGAGCGAGCAAAGTTTTCCTAGAAATGTAGCACAGCTGTGTACTGAAGCCCTCTTGCCCTGGCTTGTGAAAGCCAATTGTGTACATCTCTTCCAAACTCTGCATTGAATGACATCACATCTGTAGCTTGAAGTCAGGCATGATGGGAGTAGTATTTATATCATGGAAATCAGCTAATTCTACAAACCAAGGCCTTTTCTCCCTAACCTCCCATCACTTTGCCCCTGAGTTGCTTGTTTATTGTTTGTCAGCACACTGTTGAATGTTAAGTGTAACGTGACAACAGAAAAGAGAGGAAATGTGATCATGTCAAAGATGCCAGAAAAACATTTTACAAAATTCAGCTGCCATTCCAAATAAAGTAGGAATAGAAGGAAACATTTTAAACATGATTTTAAAGTATTTGTTTGAAACTATCTGAACAATATATTAAATAGTAAACATGGGATACATTCCCATTAAAGTCAGGAACGAGATAGGCTTATTGGTTTGTGTGGGTGGGTGTGTGTGTCTGTATGTATGTGTGTATCTCGATCACAAAAACATTTAGGGTGATTGCTATTTCCTGTTTCTAGGTACTGTCAGCACCAATTACTGTATGAAATAGGGTTCCAACAAAGAACATGGAACACACAAATGAGGATCATTTGAGGAAGATTTAATAAAGGTACTAGTTGGAAGGTGGGGGACAGGATATTACCATCTCTAGACCCGAAAGGATAAGGAGAGAACTGGGTAGATTGTTTTAGTGGCTTAAAGAATGACCACAAATTCTTTGACATTCCTCCCGTTGAGAATTATGGTCTGTTTCCCTTCCCCTTGAATCTGGGTGGATGTATGATTTGATTATAACCAACAGGATGTATTGAAAATGATGCCGCATAACTTAAAAGACTAGGTCAGAAAAGCTGATGTAGTCTCCACCTTGTTAGCTGGAAAACTTAACTTGGAGGCCCTAAGATGACATGTAAGAAGTCTGACTACCTTGATACCGACACACTGTGAGAAAGCCCAGACCTCAGGGAAAAGCCATGTAAAGTTACTTCAGTCAACAACTGCAGATTCTGTCCTAGCTGAAAGCCAGTACCAGTCACCAGAAATGCAAATGCAGATACTTCCACATGATTCCAGTACCAAGCTGTTAAATATTCTTGGCTGAAGCCCCAGATGTGGAGCAGACACTGCCCATCCCCACTGTGCCCTGTCCAGAGTGCTGACCTACAGAATCCATGAACAAAACAAAATGTTTGTTCTTATGACACCAAATTTTGGAGTGGTTTGGTGCACAGCAACAGTAACTGGTACAGGTAGAGAAAGCCGCTGTGAGGGGAGCAGTGACCTTCAGTGGACAGATACAGTCACAAGGAGGAAGTCAGGATAATAAATGTGCCGATCTTACTCTCCTTCTTTAATCTTTTGCCAGTTGGTAAAACCCAACCAAAAGCTAGAGAACAAGGTAGCCTGTTGATATATTCTATACAGGCTTGCATCACAGAACAAGAAGCAGGGCAGAGAAGCAGGAAAATGGATGTAAAGGGGCAAACAAAATTTATCTTGTGCAGGGCCATTTGTGGACTTTGAACTTTATTCTGAAGACAACAAGAAGACATTGAGAGGTTTTAGGCAGGGGATTGATAAGATGATTATTCTGAAAATGATGTGCAGCTTTTATTGGAGACTAGAAACAAGGGAAGATTAGTTAGAAGTGTAACATATAATAGATCAAGTGCGAGATGATGGGGCCTTGGTAAGAGCAGTGTAAGTGGAAACAAAGAAGTGATGTGAGAGGCAGAGGGAGAATTGACCAGATTCATGGATCAATTCATCAGGAGGCATAAAAATGAGGGAAAAGTAGACAAAAATGCTAAGGTTTTAAACCTGTTTAAATAAAGGTCTTGAACCCATCCTTAAAAATTCATCGATTCTCAAGGTTTCACCCATCCTTTCATGTGGAAGACACACATTTTTATCTCCATTCATGGTTTTACCCCCTAAACTCAAGTATTTCACCTTCTCCCCACTGGACATTTCAACCTGATTGCCCTACCATCACCTCAAAGCTAGGATATCCATAAGCAAACTCACAATCTTATCAATGCACTCAGTCCTGAATCACATATTTCTGTCAATAGAGCATCTTTTCATTTCTATCATCTATGAGAACCTTGACACTACTACATTTTTGTTTATGTTTGCACAATCACTCCTATTGCCCAAAGGTGAAAAATTCTTTTTTGGAATTAAGTTTGAAGAAGCTAGGAGTGTTTTCCAGTATCTGAAATCTGTCAAGAGCTCTTTAAAGAAAAATTCATGCAATCTGTTGAAAGGACTAATTACATACCATTAAGGTCCCAGTGGAATTTCCTCGATAAGTCTGCCACTTCTTCCCATCAAGACTATACATGATGATAAACTGAGAGATGTAGAGGCTGGAGAACTTCTGACGGGCACCCTGGGTCTTGATGCCATGAATAATCATTGGTGCTAACAGATCCACCTACCAATTAAAACAACACTTTAACTTGTTTTTAAATGTGTGTACTACTTCCTGAAATTAATTATTGGCTTAGGAAGAATCTACATTGCTACAGATGTGCCCAGCATTACCTTAGATGTGCAGGTGAAGCAGACACCAATGTTGAAATTTGGACATGTGTGTGAAACTGTGGGATAAATAGTGGGAATGAATAGGAAAGTGCTTATTGAGTTCTCAGCCTGCTTTCTGGAAAACTAGACTATTTCCAAATCATTGAGCCCCCAGTGCCTCTGCATACACATCCTTTATGCTGCCTATGTGGACCCACATAATCTAATGCTTTATCCACACTGAGCCTAAGCCTAGCCAAAGCCAATTTCCTTCCCACTCCCCAGACCAGCCCCATCCCAACATCGCTATCAATGATAAACTGCTACACCTCCTTGAAGCGTTATTCAGAAACTATTTCTCCTGGTTAGCCTTCTCTGATTCACCCAGACAAATTTAGTGCTGCTGCTTCTATGCTTCCACTTCACTTTATATATAACTTCATTATAGAAAATTATTGCGCCATATTATAAAGGCTGCTTTGCTTGTCTGCCTTCCTTATTAGACCAAGATCCTTAAGGCAGTAAACCTGTTAGAGTTACCTAACATCTCTGTGTCTCAATTTGTTTATCTGTAAAGAGGAGATAATATTAGTGTTTGTCTCAAAGGGTTACCATAAGGATCAAAGAGTTAATACATGTAATGTGCTGAGTTCAGTGCCTAGTACATACTAAATACTCAATAAATGTTAGTTTTTATATTCTCTCTAGCCCCAGCACCTAACATGGTATCTAGTATAATACTGATGCGTAGCAAATGCTTTGGAATCAATGAGTGAATATGGCAGAGTGGTAAGGAATGGTTGGTTCTTAAAGAAGAGGTCATGGACCATGCAGCATTACAAGAGGTATCAGTTTCTGCCCTAACAAGCAAGACAAACTTAACATGTTCTTACAGGAGCCTGGCATGTCCAAATTGGACTAGTCATGACTCTTGTGCTTAATAACGGTCTCCTTCAGTTGACTGTAAGTTCCATGCATACACTCATTCAAAGAATATTTTTTAGCACTTTCTATGTGCCAAGCACTGTTTTAGGTACTGGAAATAGAGTAGTAAACAATAAATAGAACCCTGCCCTCGTGGAACTTACATTTGAGTAGGAGAAACAGACTCTATATCATTTATATGTTTTTATTTGTTTACAGCATCAAGTAGTGATAGGTGCAGGAGAAAAGAAGCAGTGTAACAGGACAGAGTGTGTCAAGGTCTTCAGAAGCTACAGCATTGCCTTTTCCCAGATTAGATGGTATTCCCAATTGAAGGCAGTTTATTTTTCCTCTTTGTGTTGTGGTATAAATAACTGAAAGCACCAGGTGCAAAAATCATGATTTTTATTTAATTGACTTGTATTGCTTCTTTATGTAGATAGAGTATAAGAGTTCTTTATTGTACCGCTGATTATTGTGTCTTCTAGCAGTTTTAACAAAGACTTGCCCGGCCAATCAGTTACATTTTGTAACTGATGAATGCTTGGAAAAGTGCCAAGCTTATCTACTTCATCTTCTTGTGCCTCTTCTACATTATAATTGGCACCTGGGAGCAGTTTGGAAATTACAGATTCAATTGTTTCACTTATGTATCCAGCCAGGTATTTCAATGTAACTGCAAGACATATCTCTCTACTAGGAAGTAAGCAAGGTAGTAATGCGTTTCATGGTATGAAAGTACAAACATTGCAACTGCATATCTCCCTGGGGTCTACCAACTTCCTGCTGCTTAATGCCTGGTCTTGGTTACCCAGTGCCCGGCAAGCTAGCCCAGTGCTCTTGTGCCTGGGGGCCAGGCTGTTGTACACTCTTCAGGTCTTCTGACCAGAATAGATGCCTACCCCAACTCCCTTCCTTGTTAGCACCCCTATCAACTCCATCTCCATGCCTGCTGGCTCCCTGAAACCATTTCTTTATTTTATAAAGTTACCATATCAAGGCTGGGCGTGGTGGCTCATGCCTGTAATCCTAGCACTCTGGGAAGCTGAGGCAGTAGGATCGCTTGAGGTCAGGGGTTCGAGACTGGCCTGAGTAAGAGCTATACTCCATCCCTACTAAAAATAGAAAAATTAGCCAGGCATAGTGTCATGTGCCTGTAGCCCCAGCTACTCAGGAGGCTGAGGCAGGAGGATCGCTTGAGCCCAGGAGTTGGAGGTTGCAGTGAGCTAGGCTAACGCTATGGAACTCTAGCCCAGGTGACAAAGCAAGACTCCATCTCAAAATAAATCGATCAATAAAATAAAATAAAAAATAAAGTTACCAGATCAAGAAAATGTCTAGCTGGACTTCAGTAGGAAAGATGGCAAAAACCACCTTGAGGATGAGGTGATTTAATACGGGTTGGATGATAATACAATTAGGTGTATTTGTAACTGGTTTAATTACCATAAACAAACAGTAATAGTTAATAGATGATTATCAACTTAAAGGGAGCATTCTAGAAACAGGATAGTATAACTATTATGAATTAGGGCTCTGGAGCCCAACTATCCAACAATCAGGGTTTGAATTTTGGCTCAGTCGCTTATTGGCTGTGTGACTTGGGGCACAATATCTAACTTCTCCTTGCTTCAATTTTGTTATCTGAAATGAGGATGGTAGTAACATCTGCCTCATAAGGTTGTGATAAGGATTTAGTGGCTTGATTTGTGTTGAGCACATGCTAAGGAAACCCTATCTACTTCAATATTTTGATCATGACTTTGCAGGAATATTAATGAGTTTACTGATCAAATCAGTAAATGATGAAGAGTAGGAAATACTTTGGGAGACTAAAGCTTGGCAAGCTGAGACAATGGGCCAAATCTAATAAGGTGAAACTTAACAGGGTGTATCACTCAGGGTTCTTTGGCTAGGTACGGATAAGGCACTCTGTTTATTAGTCTCATCAGATCGTATCCAGTGAGGAAGATATAATTCCCCAAACAGAAATAAGAATATAACAGATGGAAGGCATCCAACTAGATAAAAAATGTCCACTATATAGGGATACATGTAAGGTTGAAAATGATAACCATAGAAATTCAAGATGAAGAACATGTGGTTTGGTAGAAGCACAAACAAAAAAAATACTTAAAGATTAGTGAATAGCAGCTCGAATTGAGTCAAAATTGGCAGTGTCTACAAAACAATAATAAAAAGATGAGTTGTTGTGGCATTAATAGACATGCTCTTTGTGTCTGCTTACTGGTAAGCCAGTTTACTTTTCCCTGGTCCCTATTTACTATTTTAACCTCAAAAAAATATATATAAGAGCAGATGCGGTCTTGCAAAAAAGGAAAACATATAGGGGAATGTCCTCAGCCAACTAGGAAGAGGAACAAGAAGACTGGTACACTATAAGAAGAGGACGGAAGTGGGGGAAGTAGGTGGTGAAACGTGTGTACATTAGTACCTCTTCAGGCTTCAAGTACCAGGGTTGGGAGGCCCATTAGATAGGTTGAGAGCAAAGCTGGAAGCAAAAGAGTTTCCTCCATTTTTCCATGTTTCCAGATATGTTCAGTTAAATAAAATGTATTATTAAAATGAATTTCACATGTTTTAAAAATTGGCTACTAGAAAATGTAAAATTGCACATGAGGTTTGCATTTGTGGCTCACATATTTCTATTGGACAGCACTGCTCTAGGGGAAATGGGGAGGTGAGAAAAATATGAAAGACTGAGTCCTTTAAAAGAAATTGAGTTAACCAACTTAAAAACAGTATTTTGGTTATTGATTCCAACTTAGTTTACCAGACTGAACTAAGTAGACGTTTCCTATAACCCAGTGGTGTAGAATTCAAGAAGGAAGATAGATTCAGTTTTAGAAGAGAAGTTACATTTTCTTTGCTTGTGGGATGGTGAATTGAACCATTTGATTTTGTATTAAAATAAAGGGCATTGAAGGACTCAAAGATATCTAGGCAGTTGGAAGCATCTAGTAATAGCGCACACAGTCTTGAGAGATGATGAGTTCAATATTATAGGAAGTATTCAGATATTCTAATTGATGAAATTTTCTAACCTTGATCCAGGAAAAGGGCTCCTTGGTGCTCCAGGCATTGATTGATCCAGAATAATGAAGTCTGGCCAGCTTTGGGGCCCACTGTCCTTTGCCGAAGAAAGGGAAGAGAGATTAAATTCAGCTGGGTTGGTCCTAGGCACTTGGGAATAAAAGTACTCTCTTGAGAAAGGTTAATCCTATCTGTGGAGAAGATAGAGAAAAGCATAAAGACTTTATAGCAGTATTGATTACTATGTAGAGATTGTGTTTGTCCTTGTCCATTCTATTTTCTAAAAAAATTTAATAATTTTATTGATTGTTAGCACCTCTAATTAGCTGATACTGGAATTTGTTACCAGAATTACCAAATAATATTATTTCTTTATTATACAATGTATGCTCATTGTAGAAAAATCAGAATATGGTAAATGAAAATAAAAGTAAATATAAAAGAAATTTAAAAACATAATTCTTCCATCCTGTGAAAAATATTACTATTTTGCTATATAACTGTCCAGCTTCCTTTTCAAGGGGAATTTTTTTTCCCTCTAAAATAAGGGTTGGCAAACTTTTTTCTATAAAGGGCCAGATACTTAATAATTTAGGCTTTGCAGATTATATGGTCTCTGTTGCAACTACACAACTGCTGCTGTAGCCATAGATGATACGTAAATGTATAGGCATGGCTGTGTTCCAATATAAGACTATTACGGATGCTGAAATTTGAATTTTGTAATTCTCACATGTCATGAATTTTTCTTCTTATTTTTTCAATTATTTAAAAATGGAAAATCTATGCTTTGCTTGCATGTCATACAAAAACAGATGGTGGGCTGGATTTGACCTGTGGACAGTAGTTTGCCAACCCTTGCTGTAAAACAATATTTGAGAATTCTCTAGATCTTATTCAAGCTTTACCATTGCTGCTCAGTGAAGAGAATAGACTCAAGGGGAGCAATACAAAAGGTAGGAAGAATATTTAAGGAGGCGGTGTCACCTTTGCCCAGGTGAGAAATGATAGTGGCCTGAATTAAAATGGTCACAGTGGGAAACGGAGAAGAGGAGATGGATTCAAGAGACACCTATGGAATAGAACTAATAGAAGCATGGAGATGGGTTGGTTATCTGAAACTCTCCGACAGAAATAAAAAAAATGATATAACCAGCTCAGGTTCTTGGAGAAAAAATAAAAGTATTTACCATATTGTCCTGAAGCTGTAATCTGAAAATCTCTAATGTGTCCAGAAGCCATTCCCAGTGGAATCTGACACTCTGAAATCAAACAGGGGGAAACAGTAGCTAGAAGTGCACAAAATTCAGCTTCTCAAATGTAAGTCAATGAAAATGGGAGAACATCAACAAATGCTAATATTTTATAGTATTTATTATGTGCCGAGAACTGTACTAAATGTTTTGTTGTACTATCTCATTTAATTCATCCTAACAAGTGCTAGAATGATTCATATTTTGCAGCTGAGGAAACTAGGTATGGACTCTAATTTCCTCAGTTTCCAAATATACCAGTGCTTCTCTTATTTGCTTAGAGTTAAATTCCCAAACTTTTCCAAGTGATATATGTAAGTTATCTCTGGTAATCAAATGAAAATTAAATTCCAAAATCTGCTATTGGAAATCTTGGCACTTCAAGTTGTGAAAATGAGGAGATTTTTTTTCAAAGCTTCAAGCATATCTGCTCTCCTCTGAGAACTCTGATGATTTCTACCAGCAACATTCATTTTAAAATTGATAATAATGTGAGCTTGTATTTATTTCCTGACACAGGCAACCATTCCAGGAAGAAGGAAAGCTCTATAGAAGTAGGCTGGGTAGGCAGGGAGCCTCTGCCCACAGTGCTACTCACGCTTGCTATACACCAGAAAAAGAGTGCTCATCCCAGCATTTAGGTGCTCGCCAATAAGGCATTCTACCCGCCAAATTCCAGCTTTGGATGGTAGCATTTCCACTGTCTCGAAAACACCTTATCAAAACCGAAAGGAAAAAAGTTATTTCTTTTCACTAAAAAAATGAGCATGAGATACATTGGCCTATGTAGAATATATATCAAAGGAAATCTACCAAATTCAGTTCCACCACTCTTGGACCCCTCAGACCCAAAGTTCTTGCTATGTGGCCCCTAGAGTTGGAGGCACTGAAGGTTGAGTTCTGATCACTCCCCCAGAAAATGAGAGACAGAGTGACTGAATACGTTGTTGGTGTGGACAGGAGAATGCTACTGCATTAGGATTGGCCTGCACTCCCAGGGTTTTTCAGAGTAAAAAGTGTATTTCTTATTGACCATATGTAAGTTCTGTGGGAGAGCAGAAGTCAGGGTTAGGTCCTATTGGATCCAGTCAACTAGGGCTGTCGAGAAGGGTAAAGTTTCCCCAGCAGCAAGAAACTGGATGTGGATGCTGAGGGGCTGAGAAATGTGTCACAAGTGACCACCCAGAATAAAGGTGGAACCAACCAAGTCAAGGGGATTTCATGACAGAGGGTCCCATAAGGGAGTTTTTAAAGTGTCCCCCGTAAGTGCCCTGCAAGAGAAAGAGTCAGCTTTAAGTATCTGCCAGGTGCTGACAGTGTGAGGCTAGCTTACAATAATGGTCCCAGTTGTAAGTAGATAAGAACTGTCACATCCCCTTCCCTTTAACCTATCTATGCTGGAGTTTAAAACAGCAGCTAGTAAGGGGTTGTGGGGAAGCATGATAAGTACGAGGTAGAGAAATTCAACTATGTCTCCCTTTCCCCATGCAGACTTTCAGCCTGAGGCAGGCTCAAGTTGGGGTAGGGGAGATTGAAGTTAAATCAAGTTCAAAATTTTGATTGACATTTTGGAATGGACATTGTAATTTAACTTGAACTGTATTTGTGATATAAAGTGACTGCAAGTCTGTTTATTCCTTAAGAGTGAGCAGAAAACTCTACACATCCGATAAAGGGCTGATAACAAGAATCTATCCAGACTTAAAAAAAATCAACAAGAAAAAAATCAATCAACCCCATCAATAAATGGGCAAAGAAAATGAACAGAAACTTTTCAAAAGAAGACAGAATAATGGCCAGCAAACATATAAAAAAGTTCTCAACATCTCTAATCATGAGAGAAATGCAAATCAAAACCTCGATGAGATATCACATAGCCCCAGTGAGATTGGCCTCTATCAAAAAATCCCAAAACAACAAATGCTGGTGAGGATGTGCAGAGACAGGAACACTCTTACCCTGCTGATGGGACTGCAAATTAGTGCAACCTCTGTGGAAAAGAATTTGGAGACACCTCAAAGAGCTAAAAATAGAAATACCATTTGATCCAGCAATAGCACTATTAGGCATCTACCCAAAAGAGCAAAAGACATTCTATGATAAAGACATCTGCACCCGAATGTTTATGGCAGCACAATTCACT
>CAUYSK010063576.1:0-66937 GCA_963575035.1 Avahi laniger | reverse complement strand
GTCCCAGCTACTCGGGAGGCTGAGGCAGTAGGATTGCTTGAGACCAGGAGTTTGAGGTTGCTGTGAGCTAGGCTGACGCCACGGCACTCGCCCCAGGCAAGAGAGTGAGACTCTGTCTCAAAAAAAAAAAAAAAAGAAAAAAAAAAAAAGAATAATTGTTATCTAGCCAATTTCAAAGTACCTTACTTAAACATTTCCTAAATGATCTGAGGAAGAGAGGTAGAAGTATTTGGACGTACTTGTTGGGGTATTTGCGGAAGATGTCCCTGATGACGACAATTGCCTCTTGGACGACATAATTTACTTTGGTCTGGATTAGATCAAGCAATGTGCTTACACAGCGCTCTGCAGATTGCTAGAAAGAGGAACACAAAAAATGAGAAGTCAGATGATCTACTGAATAATACTACCCCAACATAAAAATTTTGAAACATACAGGCATATCAACTAAACTATTAGGCACTTAATTTCACCAAGCTATACTAGAAGTTAGGCTATTTGATATAAATATATAGAAGTACTCAATATAAAATATGTTGACAGATGAATCAGTTCAAATGAAGAGTAGATAGTCAGGAGAATAGAAATGAGAAAAAACAATAAACCAACATACGAGAAAAGAATAAAAATTAAGGAATAAGTGCAAGTAGGAAGTCTTACTGGCTAGATTAACCAAGAAGAAAAGAGAGAAGATTCAAAACAAGTTCAATCAGAAATGAAAAAGGAGACATTACAATTGGATATCACAGAAATACAAAAGATCATCCAAGACTACTACGAACACCTCTATGCACACAAACTAGAAAATCTACAGAAAATGAATAAATTTTTGGAAACACACAACCTCCCAAGCTTGAATCAGGAAGAAATAGAAATCCTGAACACACCAATATGGAGTAATGAGATTGGTTCAGTAATAAAAATAAATCCCAACAAGAAAGCCCTGGACCAGAAAGATTCACAGCTGAATTCTACCAGACCTACAAAGAAAAAGTGGCACCTATCTTACTGTAACTGTTCCATAACATTGAGAAGGAGGGAATCCTCCCTACCTCATTCTACAAAGCCAGTATCACTTCGATACCAAAGCCAGGAAAGGACACAACAAAAAAGAAAACTACAGACCAATATTCTTCATGAACATAGATGTAAAAATTTTCAACAAAATGCCAGCAAATGAAATCTAACAGCACAGCAAAAAGATAATTCACCACTATCAAGAGGGTTTCATCGAAGGGATGCAAGGATAGTTCAACACATATGAATCAATTAATGTGATTCGCCACATTAACAGAATTGAAAACAAAAACCATATGATTCTCTCAATAAATGCAGAAAAAGCATCTGATAAAACCCAGCCCAAGTGCAATGGCTCATGCTTGTAATCCTAGCACTCTGGGAGGCCGAGGCAGGAGAATTGCTTGACCTCAGGAGTTCAAGATCAGCCTAAGCAAGAGCAACACTCCATCTCTACAAAAAAGAGAAAAATTAGCCAGGCGTGGTGGCGCGTGCCTATAGTCCGAGCTACTCGGGAGGCTGAGGTAGGAGGATTACTTGGCCCCAGGAGTTTGAGGTTGCAGTGAGTTATGATGATGCCACTACACAATAGCTGGGGCAATAGCACAAGACTCTGTCTTAAAAAAAAAAAGAAAAAAATACAGCAAGCTTCACGATAAAAACCTCAATAAACCAGGCAGAGAAGGAATATACTTCAAAATAATAAAAGTCATATATGACAAACCCACAGCCAACAACATAGTGAATGAGGTAAAGTTGAAGATCTTCTCCGTAAGAACTGGAGCAAGACAAGGATGCCCACTTTCACCACTTCTATTCAACACAGCCCTGGAAGTCCTAGCTAGAGCAATCAGGCAAGGGAAAGAAATAAACGGCGTCCAAATTAGGAAAGAGGTCAAACTATCCCTGTTTGTCAGTGATATAATCTTATATCTAAAAAACCCTAAAGACTCTACCAAAAGACTCCTAGAATTGATAAATTCAGTAGAGTCTCAGGTTTCAAAATTAATGTACACAAATCAGTAGCATTTCTAAACACTAATAACAGCCAAGCTGAGAATCAAATCAAGAACTCAATATCATTTACAATAGCTGCAAAAAACAAAAACAAAACCCTAGGAATATACTTAACCAAGAAGATGAAAGATCTCTACAAGGAGAGCTACAAAACACTGATGAAAGAAATCATAGATGACACAAACAAATGGAAAAACATTCCATGCTCATGGATTGGAAGAATCAACATTGTTAAAATGTCCATATTGCCTAAAGTGATTTACAGATTCAATGCAATTCCCATCAAAACACCAATGTCACTTTTTACAGAATTAGAAAAAAAAATCCTAAAGTTCATATGGAAGAAAAAAGAGCTTGAATAGTCAAAGCAATCCTAACCAAAAAGAACAAACCTGGAGGCATCACATTACCCAACTTCGAATTATACTACAAGCCTATAGTAACCAAAACAGCATGATATTGGTATAAAAGCAGTCACACAGATCAATGGAATATCATAGAGAACCCAGGAATAAAACTATAAACCTATAATCAACTGATCTTTGACAAAGCAGACAAAAGCATACACTGGGGAAAGGATGCCCCATTCAATAAATGGTGCTGGGAAAACTGGATAGCCACATGCAGAACAATGAAACTGGATCACTATCTCTCATCATATATAAAAATCAACTCAAAATGGATTAAAGACTTAAAATGTAAGACCTGAAACCATAAAAATTCTAGAAGAAAACTTAGGAAATTGACATAGGCAACAAATTTATGACTAAGACCCCAAAAGCAAATATAACAAAAAAATAATAAATGGGACTTAAGTAAACTAAAAAGTTTCTGCACAGCAAAAGAAATAATCAGAGTAAACAGACAACCTACAGAATAGGAGAAAATATTCACAAATTATATATCCAACAAAGGACTCCAGAATCTACAAGGAACTCAAATTAGCAAGAAAAAAACAAATAACCACATTGAAAAGTGGGCAAAAGACATGAACAGATTTTTTTTCAAAACAAGATAGACAAATGGCCAAGAAACATGTGAAAAAATGCTCAACATCATTAATCATCAGGGAAATGAAAATTAAAACCACTATGAGATACCCACCTTAACCCTGTCAGAATGGCATTAACTAGTCAAAAAATGATAGATGTGGTGAAAAGAGAATGCTTATACAGTGTTGAGTGGGAATGTAAATTAGTACAACCTCCATGGAAAACAGTATGAAGTTTCCTCAAAATACTAAAACTAGACTTACCATTTGATCCACCAGTCCCACTACTGGGAGCTCAGGCAGTGATGCGAATGACGGGGAGCAGCTGTAAATACAGATGAAGCTGTGCTTGCTTGGGGCAGCCAAGCTAGAAACCAATATGCCCTCTAAGATCAGATAGGCTCTTCAAGAGGCCTTCAAAGTAAAGGTGAACCTCCTGCCCTAAAGCAGAAACCTGCTAGTCAACAGCCCTGCCTATGTATACAGAAGTCCTAGTCAACTTTTACTACCTCATTCTGAAATATAAATGGGCTGCATTTTGCTGTAGGTAGGGTGTATATATCTCAATTAAAAAATTATATGTATAGATATGCAACCATCAATATAAAATACCCCAAATAATTAAATGCAAAGGCATAAACAAAAAACTAATTAATAATTCATATCCTCAGAGATTCAAGAAGCTCTTGCAACCACAAAAAAAGGAATGCTATGAAAAAAGTACCGATAATAAGAAACAACCACGAAGGGCAGCTGTATGGAACGATGTGCAGAGACCAAGAAAGCAATCTCCAGTCTGGAGCAAGAAAAGACAGAGGACTGCAAAAGAGAAGAATCTAGGACAAGAGGGGGTTTACAGATTTGACATTATGCTTAAAGAGCTTGAAGAAGACAGGGATGCAATGAAGACACACAATGTAAGGGAAAAAAAGGCAATTAAAGAAACTCCAGAAAAAACAAAAGTCTTTATAAGAAAGAAAATACAATCATTTGTATTATATTGGCCCTATGTATTTACATAGTCATAATATGCATAAGTTTTGCAAGCCTATAGTTGACAGAATAAGAAACAAAGGCATTATTTCAATTTACCAAGGTAACTGATATAGAAACAAAAAAACCCTCATGATGTAACTACACTGGAAAATAGGGGAGAAAAGTGGGAATGGTGGCCATATGAACAAAGCTTCTTATAACAGAAAGTTAATACAAAAAGTCTGTAATTGGTAAATCAATAAATGATAGCATAAGAATATTATTTAGAGATATGGAAGTACAGTCATCTCTTGGTATCCATGAAGGATTGGTTCCAGAGCCCCCCTGTGGATACTAAAATCCATGGATGCTCAAGTCTCTTACATAAAATGGTGTCATATTTGCATAAAACCTAGACACATTCTCCCATATACTTTAAATCATCTCTAGATCACTTATAATATCCAATACAATATAAATACTATGTAAATAGTTGTTATACTGTATAGGGAATAATGACAAGAAAAGAAGTTTGTATGTGTTAAGTACAGATGAAACTATCCTTCCCAACTCTCTGAATGTTTTCCATCTACAACTAGTTGAATCCATGGATGTGCAACCCACAGATATGGAGGGCCAACTGTAATCAAAACAATGAGCAAAACTAGAGTTAAAAATGATTCTCGCTGGAAAGAGGGTCTAGGCAGGGAAGGGAGGGACCACGGACAGCTGCTTTTCATTAAAAATTCTTTAATATTTTAACTGTGAGCTTTATTATTTTGATAAACTTCAAAAATGTACTTTAAAGAAAAAAGTGAAGAAAACATTCAGCATCCCCTGATCACAATGACCATCAGACACTTGCCTCCACCTTGATGGCACATCGTCCAATGGCCCGCACAGCTTTGCGAACAAAGTCAACATCCACCTCTGTGGCATATTCCTTCAATTCTGCGAGAACCTGTTAAAAATCCAGAAAGTGGATAATCATTAAGGATTCTCAAATAGCAATCTCATGGCCTAGCTTCTTCTGAAGCCCGGACTGTAATTAAAATCCAAATCATCATAAACTTGATGTCTACTTAAAGTCTGACCTGAGCAATGTTGGCTTGAGATGCCAAACGAATCATGATGTCCAACTTCTCTAGTTTAACATAGATGGGATCATTGTACTTCACAAAGAAGACTTTAATTTCCTGCTTCAAGATTTCAGGCCTGTGGTACACAGAAACACAAGAAAGGGCAGTGAAGGCATATATTGACATATCCTTTTGAGTCTGTATTAATATCTAATCTCTGCCCTCCTCCCACTCCCCCCTAGGGGGAAAAAATGCACAAACTTCCTCTGTACCTCTCTATTCTTAGCACGTCCATTTGGCAGACATTTTCATCTTTTTTAAGCATCAGGGTACACATTGCCCCGAAGAACTGGTAGAACAACAACAATCTGGCTCTAAACTATAGCCTAAACCGTATCAAGCAGGCACCAGATAGTATAACAGAAAGAGAATCTTCAGAAAACAAACTGGATTATAGAGAACACCGGTATTTATTAATATTATAGGAACACTCTGGTATCAACTGTTAGCCTCCTGATCCTGGGCAAGTTGTTCTGCCATATAATCTTTTCATTTTTGTACATTAAAAAGATATTAACACCGGCCTATCTGACATTGAAATTATTAAGCTTAATTCAAAATTACAAACACTTTAATCACCACGCACTATACTTCCTAACCTTTTCTGGACAATTAGGTTGATGTTCCTCAGGGCAACATACTGCACTTCTGGTTCCCCAGACAGCAAAGTGACAAGAGGAGGGGCTAACTTCTTCAGTAGCATATTGTAGTAGTCAGAGTCCTTGGGTAACAACTCCAGAAATTTCATTAGGACTTTTACTGCTGAAAGCACCACTGCTGAGTTGGCATGAGACAGCCGGGGAGTTACCCGCTCACAGATGCTAAGGGTAGAAAAGGAAAATTAATATCTTGAATTATAATTTCTTTGTTCAGTCCATTCTATAAGGTAATGTGTCAGAGTCCCATGGCCCAAGTATCAAGAAATTAAAGAGTCAGTTAGAAAAGTCAAAGCTCCATGCTTAGGTAAAATTGGGATCCACCACTGCAGAAGCCTCATTCCCAGCAAACTACAGACAGAGCAAGGGACGTCAGAACACTTTAGGAAACCAGCAATAAGGGATGTTCAAACTGGAAGAAAACTAGTAATACACCCAAACACTTGAGCTCACACCATTTACCTTCTTGTTTTACAGTCCTCTTTCTCTCCCCATATTATATTAGGTCTCCCTGCCTCACAGCCCATTTCTACTCAACCTATAGGAAGTCAAATTAAGCATTCTGAGAATTATTTCATAATGACAGATATCAACTCAGCTGTGACTAAAGGTTTCATTGGAAGATACAGGAGGAGGTAGGTTAGCAGGGTAAATAATCCAAACCCCCTGCCTTCAGGATAGTAAGTGAATCTCTGAAAGGGTTCGGTTGGTTTGTTTCTTACAATAGCAGAACACCATTGCAATATTCTCCCAACTTCTTCCCCTTCTCCTAGCCCCTGCCACCTATACTTATACGCCTCGTGAAATCTTGGATAATTATCTGTTGATCATTCTTTAGAAATCAATCTAATTTTGAGTATTGTTGGGCAACACATATAGTTAGTTTACTATATTAAGTTAAGGATACAAGATAAGTAGGCTATGTTTCTCTTTCTTCCTCTTATATTCACTTAAGCTGACTCCTGGCCTCCTTCAGGTCTTCATACAAATACTACTTTCTCAGTAAGGCCTTCCCTGGCCACCTTTTTGTATTTTATATATTTCTTATTTTTATTTTTTTTAGAGACAGGGTCTCACTCTGTCACCTAGGCTGGAGTGCAGTACCATGACCATAGCTCACTGTAATCTCACACTTTCAGGCTCAAGTGATCCTCCTGTCTTAATCTCCCAAGTAGCTGGGACTACAGGCACATGCCACCATGCTTGGCTAATTTTTTTTTTTTTTTCTACAGAGATGGGGGTCTCAATATGTTGTTTAGGCTCCTGGCCACCTTTTTTAAAAAATACAATCCCTCGCCCTCAAATGCCCAGCATTTCTTAGATCTCTCTCCTACTTTATCTTTTTTGTTAGTACTTATCACCATCTAACAAATTATATATCATATGTACTCCTATCCACATCCCTCAGAGTAAGTACACCATGAGGGCCATGACTTTTGTCTGTCCATTGCTGTATCTCCAGGGCCTAGAACAATGCCTGGCACACAGCATGCGCTTAATAAATATTTGCTGAGTGAATGAGTGAATTAGTTTGATGTCAATGACCAATGGAAAAATAAAATTCTCGGTAAAGTTCTTTCCAGAATATATTTGTACTTTCAATGATGGAAAGAAATTACCAGGGTGAGCTTTAGTTCAGTCTAGAGGGAACAATTTCCCAGACAAGTGAAGAACACTTACATTCTAGTAGCTTGGAAATCAGCTTCAGCCAGGCAAGGAAGGTTCTTATCTACCATAATTAAAATATTCCAAATTTAATGAAGAGCCAACATTTCTTCAGAAGTACTTTGCCTAGTACAGTGCCTATATACACAAAATGCTCAATAAAAATTAGGGATAATTTCAACTTTGTAAACTAAAATGTGTGCATATGTAGATGAAATGTAGTAGTCAATTTCTGACAGTCAAAGAAAATTTGCAACACTAAGGTGGTAAAGGGCTGAGGAAAACAATCTAGGCATGCCTTCCAGAAACTTCTCCAAACTCAGACTGACATGATTTCTTTATCTAATGCGAAGCAACATATATTTTGCTGACTTTACTATACTTTCTCTAGTACTCAATTATAGATACAGTTCAGCTCAATGACTAATATGAAACCACTTACTAAGTATCTAACAGTATGAAAAGTTTGTCACTACAAAGAGACATTCAATATCCTTTGTTTGCCAAATAGCCAGGAACTGCTGTATGTGAGATGTGAGAAAATGATGAGAAAGATTTTAGCAGAGGTAAATGTACTATTCAAATAAGAAATGAAAAACATGTATTTCTTGAGCTATTTTTTACATGGTTTACTCCACCACCTAAATGTTCCTAAATTCAGTGAGGAAAATACCTTGGAGATAGCAATATCTACCCCACAAGCCACTGACCTACTTCAGCATAAGAGATTTATTCTAACAGCAAATTCTAGAACTTATTGAATAATCAAGCAAGACTACCAGATACTTTTGAGGAGAGCAGACTGACCTCTGGGCCTCCCGGTCATCTTTAGGGTTGTAATTAGAAAGGCAGTCCAGGATGAAAATCTGGCCCCATTCAGTGCACTCATTCAAGGCTGTCAGCAGCTTGTTAATGTTCTGTGGGTTCAGATCAAGTAAGTTGCTGTTTGGGTGAGACTCACTGATTTCAGATAATGCTGCTACAGCATTAGCCACCACCTGGGAAAGAAGCAGATATGACCTTGATTCACCAAGAACAATACAACTATAGACAAACACTTAGTCAACCTTCCCTGGATCGCTTCACAGATTTCAACCCATAACCATTCCTGAACATTTTACCTAGTCAGATAGAAACAGATAAATTGCTTTCAAAACATATATTAAACCACCAATGACAGCAGATATAGCTTCCTAGTAGTCAGGCAACCCAGAATTAAAACAATCCATATATTAGCAGAGTCACACATGATTTAACATTAAAACATACATTAACCATTTTAATAGTACTCAAAACTATCAATAAAATCAAGACATATGAACAGTATATGAAAAATAATGAAGTATAAATATGAAATATGTATATTAAGCAACACAGAAAAATCTAGACCAAATAATTTTATAGAGGTTTGCAGTTATGTATATATGGGGGTAGGGAAGGTGACATGGTCAATCATATCACAAGTCTCAGAGTAAGAATACATGGGCTTGAGACCCTAGCATACAAAGCTGAGAGAATATATAATCTCTGTGAAGTTCAGTTTCCTCATCTGAAAACTGGGGATAATTTAATCCACCTCATAGGTTAGTTTTAGTTTTGAGGATAAAATCAGATGACATATGTATAAGTGCTTTCTATAAAGCCTTATGCAAATTTAAGGATTGGTTATGTTATTAACACCATAATCCATCAAGTGTAAGTTACAGAGTTTTTCACATTAACATCTCTGAAATTGGGATGCATTTTATAATCAATGGCCTCTCAGTTTAACAGGAAGCATTTTCTTTCCCAGTAACACAAAAAATAATAATGTATCTTATAATCAATGGCATTAAATATTCAACAAAATATGGTATTTCAAATGTATCCTTCTTTCAAACAGTATGATAAATGAAAAATTGCTACCTTACACAAGAAAGTACACTTGTATCCTGACTCACAGATCTGGAAATCCACTTAGTTGCCAGAAGAAAAGTCAACACTATTTATCAAAATTACAGATTATTTCTACTATAACTAACAAATCTATAACCAATGAACATATAAAATCATTTAAAAACTTCAAAAACGGCACAGTGGCTCACGCCTGTAATACTAACACTATGGGAGGCTAAAGTAGGAGGAGTGCTTGAGGCTAGGGGTTTGAGACCAGCCTGAGCAAGAGTGAGACCCTGTATCTACAAAAAATAGAAAAATTAGCTGGGTGTGGTGGCACGTGCCTGTAGTTCCAGTTACATGGGAGGCTGAAGCAGGAGAATTGCTTGAGCCCAGGAGTTTGCGGTTGCACGGTGAGCTATGATGATGCCAGTGCACTGTAGCCAGGGTGACAGAGTGAGACTCTGTCTCAAAAAAAAAAAAAAAAAAAACGCAAAAATATTCAAAAGCACACATAAGATACTATACACTACGGCCCTATATAAGTGAGTTAAAACCATGTTTTGCAGTGAGGCTTCCAGTTGTTACTAAAAATTAGCAAGGCGAGGCTGAATATAAATACTCTAAGTATAAATGAGACATGATAGGAGACAGCAGCTTCAGCAATTAAATATATCAAAAAGATTCTCAAAAATGTCAACCCATAGTTAATTCTTACTAAAGTCCCTTGCTAAAAGCTTGAGAAACTAAGAGTTGTGTGATATGCTTTGTTAGCAAGAGAAGAAACATAATGGCTACAATTTAGCTATTGATTTTAGTACCCCCGTTATCTTGGCAGTCTTCAATTATCCCAGCATGTAATCTTACCTAGAAGATAAATGTCTAGCAAATATGATTTAACAAATGATACACTTAAGACAGCATCCATTATTATGTAAAGGATAATAATGCCACAAATAGAATCATCTTAAAGCTATAATTTGGTGATCAGAACAAAGATTCAAAAATGAAAAATGAAAGACTCACTTGGTGAATATGACTACAGATATAATATTTTATTGTTCTTAAGATAAATCAGGAAGACTTATCTAGCCCACCTACTGGATGGCAAAAGGTATGAGGTTTTTCTACTTAACTTTTGTTTACTAACTACATCTTCAAGCATGAGATTTAGTGAAAACTAAGACATAAAGAGTGAAATAATAATCCCCTTTATGTGCTTCACATGTAGGGAAGATATTTTATTTCCCATGCACAACAGACTTAATTGACCTTATAATTGTCTAAAGGATCAATATGTCATGGTGGCAGGCCAAATGGCTATTTGACCTATCGCTGCCAACACATGCCTAGTCTCGGTTACCAGTTGTCTAAAATAAACCTCTTACCACAATTTACCACTTCTGCCAGTCAAACCCCTCTCATGTTTTTTAAAATAGATTAAATATAAAGTCTGGTAACAGAAAATGTAGACGAAGAAAATGTGGAGAATGGGGGAATTAAAAACAGCAACGGAGAGGAAGAGAACAGAAGGATGCTAAATAGAATGAGCAATTAGAATTCCTCTGTTATCATAGGCAATTGGAAATTAAACCAAGTATATAATGCACTAATGAAGTATATGTTCTGGTGTTTCATAAGCAATTTCCACTTATCATCACATAAAAACAAGAAAAGAAATAGAGTCTAATTGAAAGATCTGGAAAGATCAGATTAGAGGATTATGTTTAGCAAAGCCTGCATGTGGAAAAAACAGATCACTGCCAAACAGTCACTATCTCACTCACTGACCAGAGGAGATGCTGTCTCAGCCTCCAATGCCAAACTCTACTGTTCCCCTAAAACTCCTTGAAGTTCCTTCCATTCTTTCTCTCCACTTTCATCTCCTTATCTCCACATTCAGACTATTATATTTTTAGAAACATAATGAGGCAGGCCCACGAGGGAGTGCTTGAGTTTTCCTGATCAGTAAGCCACGTTTTTCTCACTCTTTAATGAAAACTTAAAATAAGTCAGTCACACTGAATCTAAAGTAGACAAAGAAAAAAACTGATGTCAAGACAGCAACTGAGGCCGGGTGCGGTGGCTCACGCCTGTAATCCTAACATTCTGGGAGGCCGACAGGGGTGGATCGCTCAAGGTCAGGATTTCGAGACCAGCCTGAGCAAGAGGGAGATCCCGTCTCTACTAAAAAAAAGAAATTATCTGGATAACTAAAAATATATATATATAGAAAAAATTAGCCGGGCATGGTGGTGCATGCCTGTAGTCCCAGCTACTCGGGAGGCTGAGGCAGTAGGATGGCTTGAGCCCAGGAGTTTGAGGTTGCTGTGAGCTAGGCTGACGCCACGGTACTCTAGCCAGGGCAACAGAGCCAGACTCTGTTTCAAAAAAAAAAGACAGCAACTGAGTGCCTAGGGTATACAAGATGACTCACTTGTCAATGTTTATATTGTTTCTTTGGAATTCTGTACTATGTACTTATATTGTCTATTTTTAAAAATAAACTTTAAAAATAATAGATTGAAACTTAAGATTCACTTCCCCTTCCCAGAGAGCCTTCTCCAAACAACACAACATCACAGAAGAACAAATCCAACCCTTGCAGTAACTGCCTTGACTCACCTTGTATTAAAACAAAGATATGCTTCTTTCATTTGAACCATTACTTTGATTTTGAACTGCTAAGACAACTACGTGTAACATTTTCTTTCTTAGAAAATTGACATTTCTCTTAGGGAACACTGCCACGAAGAGAACAATGCCTCTTGACTATAATCTCAGAAAAATCAGAGTTTTGGGGGTGGGGGGAGGAGTTTTCTAAAGAAAGTTTTGCTTTAAAAAGGAATTTATAAATACATTTTCTTAAGTGAGCTTCCTCAGTACATAAGTTGATTTATAAAAAGTTGGCATCTAGGTTACAAAGGAACACATCCACAGCATTTGGGAAAAAAACCCCAAAACCCTTTTGTTCATCTTGTCTCTCAATTATGGTAAATTCTGTTTTTTGGGAGACTGCAACTAAATATTCCCCACCCCTCACCCTCCGTAGACCTAATTCAATATGTATACTTTGTAAGACATAGATATTAAGCATAAACATATATACAAAAGCATATGTAGATATATGTAAAATCACACTCAACCCTAGGCAAATCTTTCTCTGCCTGAACTACAGACTTCTCTTTGATTTGGTGGTTCCTAAGGACGCTTAGTCTGCTGAATTTTTTTTAAGGTAAGCAATTTGTATTTTGACTTACTTTACATTATACCTAATAGAGTGAGTTGCACAAAGAGCTGAAAGATAGCTAAAATTTATTGAACACTTACTACGTGCCATTAATCCTCATAATGACTCTGAGGTAGGTGCTATTAAAATCCACCTATTACAGATAAGGAAACAGGCTTAGAGAAGTTCAGTGACTCGCTTAGGGTCAACACAACCAGAAAGGGATAGTGCTTGAATCTGAATTCAAAGTCTGTGTCTCATTCCAGTGTCTGAGTATTAATCCTCTCTGTCTCTAGCATTTATATAAGTCTCAAGACTTGTGAATTTCAACTCAGGGAAAGGGAGAGAAGAATCAGAGTGGGAGCGGATAATATAACCAAAACATTATTTCCAGGGAAAAGTGACATGCAGATTTATACAAGGAGAAAAATGTATTCTTCTACTTTATGTTTCAGAAATAATCATATCCTGGCAGCACTAAAGAGGCAAGATTTACTACTTGGCTATAAAATCTGATTTATAAACTATACTTATCTTACATGAGACAATTCTGAGCACATAAATTTGACCTTATTTTTAATAAAGGGAGTGAGCTAGAGCAGTGGCTATGGTTAGAATAAAAATGATCCCGTGAAGAAAGGACTCTAGAAGGAAATCCAGACATACGCCGGAATTGGAATTTCAGACAGAAGCTCGCCAATGAGAAATCTCTTCACATGTTTCCTTGTCCCTTATAATGACTTTCATCCTGCACTCTAATTTGACTTATTTTTATAGCCTCAGAACCCAAGAAACTTATCACTTTCCAATACAGTTATTTCCTCCTATTACCTAAATTACTATTTGGAGGACTCTGAATTCCAGCAATGACCTTTAAGGTCACACACTCTGAACAGATTTATGCTTCAGTTTTTCTACTCAATTTACAATTCTTTTGGCTGCTGTCCCTGAAGACTTAACTGAAGTGAAAGCAGCAGAATAACTGACAAAAACTATTATGAGGAAATACCTAGGTGGTTTACGTATTTTTATTCTCTTAGAAATCAGCAATGGTTTGGAATGTTGCCATCTCCTTTATGGAGCTGCCTCAAATGACGTTTGAAACACAGGGCAACATATATTTGTTCTAAGCATTTCGGTCATTACCATCTCTCTCCTCAAGGAGACAATGACTATGTCGTACCAGTTAAATTTTTTCCCCTCTCAAACAAATTAAACTTAGAGCTTATATTTTAATCCAAAATGTTGTCCAGAATGGCAATGGACATTGCATTCTATAATACTCTGGTTTTTCCTCATCTTCTTCCTTGCAATAATGGCTAAAGTTACCTAGTTGACCCAACACTCTCATTATGACAAGAAAGTTTGATTATCTGTTAACGAGTAAGATTTACAAATAATAAAGTTCATTATTTAAGTGGTGTGTTAGTCCATTTGTGTTGCTATAAAGGAATATTTGAGGCTGGGTAATTTATAAAGAAAAGACATTTACTTGGTTCACAGTTCTGCAGACTGAAAGACTGGGCATCTGGTGAAAGCCTTGGGCTGCTTCCACTCATGGCAAAGGCAAAGCGGAGCTGGTGTGCAGAGATCACGTGGCAAGAGAGGAAGGAAGACAGAGGAGGGAGGTGCTAGACTCTTTCGAACAACCAGCTCTCCTGGGAACTAACAGAGCAAGAACTCACTCATTACCATAGCGGGCACAAAGCCATTCATGAGGGATCCACCCCCATGATCTAAATACCTCCCATTACACCTCACCTCCAACACTGGGGATCAAATTTCAACATGATTTGGAGGGGTCAAATATCCAAAGCACAGCAAGTGGCTTAAAAGAAGGTTTGACAAAAATGCATATATTCTGAATATAGAATACATGTCTGTTATTATTAAGGGCTTACTCTATTACAAGGTTCAGTAGTAAGTGCTCTGCAAACTCCCTCTGCCCTTTAATGTTCACAACAATCCTACAACATAAACACTATTTGTAATCTTCATTTTGTAGATAAGGTCAGTAAAGTTTAGGGAGACCACACAGTTAAGAAACTGCAGAACGAGGATACAAACCCAAGTCTGCTTGGTTCCAGAACCTGAGTTTTAATCACTATACTATAGTGAAGGAAAGAAAAATACTATTTCATGGTTCTAAAGCACTTTTCTGTTTTCGAGATGCCTTCGTACAGAATAGGTTACTTCTTTACAAAAGGCAGTGACTAAATGAAAATTCTATTCTGGATTAAACCCTGGAATAGCACAAGGTTATTAATGTTAAAACTAGTGAAATTCTGTACTTTGGTTAACAGCAACCTATCAGTGCTAATTTCTTAGTTTTGACAAATGGACCATGGTTACAAAAGATGTTAACAGTAAGTGAAACTGAGTAAAGGGTATATGGAAACTTTCTGTATGTCTTTGTAACTTTTTTGTAAATTTAAAATTGTTCCCTTAAAAAATCAGTTTTTGGGGTTGTTTTTTTTTTCTTTTTTTCTTTTTTTTTGACTGGGCTTGGTGGCTGATGCCTGTAATCCTAGTATTTTGAGAGGACAAGGTGGGAGGATTGCTTGAGGCCAGGAGTTCAAGACCAGCCTGAGCAACACAGCGAGAAAGTGTCTCTACAAAAAAATACAAAAATTAGCTGGGCATGGTGGTGTGTGCCTGTAGTCCCAGCTATTTGGGAGATTGAGGCTTTATCCCAGGTGTTTGAGGTTGCAGTGAACTATGATGATGTCACTGCACTCCAGCCCAGGTGACAGAGAGACCCTGTCAATCAATAAATCAATCATTAAAAAAAACCTAAGTTGTTAATAATATGATAAAATAAAAATAATAAAAAAAGTGAGAGTACACTGAAAACGATTTCCACAAAGTGTATTATAAAGGAAAACAAAGTGTTTGCTTTCTCCTTAAGAAGAGACAAAACAAAGCAGTCAGATCAACTGGTAGGAAATTTAGGAGTTGGGCAGTTGGCCTTATATCAAAACAGTCCAATGAGTCCACTTATTCAACACTCCAATCCTTCAGAAATTAACAGAAGCTCCTCTTTTAATACCAAACATAACATTAGTCACTTAGGGAATTGAGCCACAGACTGGACTTATTATCTCCTACATTACTTTTATCAAGCACCTACCACATACTGAAACTCTCATACATGCCTAAAATTCTACCAGCTCCATAAATCCTTCATGGACATTTGGTATAAAGAGCATTATACATTTCTAATTTCACTTATGTATATAACACTTTAATTTTATAACTATTACTTATTAATATATATTTAGGATAACAGATATCCTATAACTAAAATACTAAAAATTAAGTGAGGTCATTAAGTGGGTTTTTTTTTTTTTTTTTTTAAGAGACAGGGCTCAACTGATCCTCCTGCTTCAGCCTCCTGAGTAGCTGGTACTACAGATGTGTGACACCACACTCAGCTTATTTTTTTTTTTTTTTGATGGAAAGAGGGTCTCATTATGTTCCCCAGGCTGGTCTCAATCAATCCTCCTGCCTCAGCCTCCTGAAGTGCTGGGATTACAGATGTGAGCCATTGCTCCAGGCCTGGCCCTTCCTTTAATAGACTATTTACTTATTTATTTATTTATTTTTTGAGACAGGGTCTTGCTCTGTCACCCAGGCTGTGGTATGGTGGCAGTCACAGCTCACTGCAACCTTAAACTCCTAGGCTCAAGCAATCATAGCTGGGACTATAGGTGCGTGCCATGATGCCTGGCCAATTTTTAAAATTTTTTTTGTACAGATGGGGTCTCGCTATATTGCCCAGGCTGCTCTTGAACTCCTGGCCTCAAGTGATCCCATTGCTTCAGCCTCCCTAAGTACTGAAATTACAGGCACAAGCCACTATGCCCAACCTAAAAGACAATTTAGCACAGTCCACATGAATACCAAATATATTCTAAAAAAAATCCTCTTTGAGTTTAAAAAGCAATCTAGATAGCCTTAACTTTTTCCAGTATTTATCTTGTCAGATCGACAACCCAACCACAACACAAGTAAACTGCCTAATGCCTAAATAAAAATTATAATAAGCAGAGAGTATATGTTAGGTCTGTTTCTCAAGAATACTTGCAATTTATTAAATGTTTACCATATGTCAGGTACAATTTAAATTTTTAAATACATCATTCTTTCATCTTCAAAATAATCCAATGAAATAGGTATTATTGCCTCCATTCTACAAATGAGGAAACTGAAGCTCATTCTAAATAACTTGCTCAAGGCCACATTTCTAGTAAGCAGCCAAGCGAGGACTTAAACAGCAGCCTTCGTGCAGAATAGGCTGCTCTGGCTCTGAAGCCTACATGCTATTTCCATAACCCAGAGTTTACAATCTTGGCATTACTGACATTTAGGCCAGATAACTGTTTGTTGTGGGGAGCTGTCCTGTGCACTGAAAGATGTTTAAAGCATCCCTAGACTCTACCCACTAGATGCTAATAGCACCCTCCCATCAGGTAAAACAATCAAAAGTGTTTCCAGGCATTACCAAATATCCCTCCGGGCAGCAAAATTACCCCTGGTTGAGGACCACCATCATAATTTCATGCTGTCTACATACTGGCTAGCACACAATCAACATATATACTCCCTTCTGAGAAGAAAGATGTTATTTTTCATAAAGTGGTTTTCCAGCAAAAGTTCAAATTAAAAGAAGCTGGTAGTTTATCTAGAACCTTTTCTAAAGACTATACTGAGCCTAAATTGAGGCTATTATGAGTATGCTGCTTGTGCAGAAGAACCCTCAACAAATAAGAAAATATATTTTTTACTAATTCAATAGTTTGTACTTTTGCAGAGAAGACAGAACAATGGAAGAGGGGTATTCTCACAGGTATCTCTAGAGTGACAGAAGACCTAGAAGACAAAAATCGAAGGGAACAGGTAGTAAGCCAAAGGGACTTAGGAGAACCGAGCTCAAAAACAAAAAGCAAAGCACATGTGATGAGGCTGTCAAGAGAGTCTCTGGCACAGCAGATTGTAACACAAACATATTCACTGAAGTTGAAATATCCAAAAACGCCTCTGAAAGCAAGAAGAAAAACCATAGAAAGAAGAGAAAGTCCCAGGGTATGGGTGAAAAGCTGGAGAAAACTATCAATCAAAAGTGCACATCGCAATAAAGCAAGTCCCACATAAAAAAAAAAAAATGTGCAGTTTTCTTGCAAATATATACCTGTGAGATGGCATTTCTAAAATTCTGATATTTGAGAAGAAATTACTGAAGCTAATTTCCTGTGGCTCTACAGGGATTTCCTATTCTCGATACAAGTTTACTTTCAAAATAATGAACTAATAAAATCCACATTTGAAAACAAGTTTAATACCCTCAGAACAGATACAGCAATAATGTTAACCTTCGCCCAACGTCTACTTTATAATTACTGTAGCAGCCATCATTTATGAGCTGACCATATTGCCAGGTACTTTAATAGGCGCTTTTCATATAAAAGCTCAATTAGTAGTCCAAACAACTCCTAAGATAGTATTCCTTATTTTCCAGAAAAGAAAACAGACTCAGGTAAGTTAAGGAACATGAACATAATCTTTCCTTCTCAATTAGTACTTCACTGAAAGTCATCTTCAAGTATAAACAGTAACGCAACTGCTATAAAATGAGGTGTATGTGATTCCTTCTGCAAAAAACAGGTAATTAAGTTCTATTAATATTACTTGCAGCAAGGCACACTGCCACTAGAAACCAGACTGGAGGTCAACATAACCCTGTTGGCTCTTGATCAACATACTCTCATATTAGGAGATTCCAAAGTCATCTCTGCAGACATTCTGTTGCTTTCAAATGTGGGATGGCCTTCTGCAGTAAGCTATAGGAAAACTAATTAGGCAGAATCCCTGGAAGTATCCATTTCCTTTGTAGGAGAGTCTAATATTTGGTGGTGCAGTGCTGCCACCATGTGGGGCAGACTCTCAGAAAGCGAAACAAAGTCAGTCATCAAGAGCAGCAAAATAAGGACTCACATCCATCACTGGAGTAAGATTGAGAAGATTTCCATAACATAGTAGTTTTCAGATAAAGGTTTTTTTTTTTTTTTTTTTTTTTTTTGGAGACAGAGTCTCATGCTGTTGCCTGGGCTACAGTGCAGTGGTGTTATCACAGCTCACAGCAACCTCAAACTCCTGGGCTCAAGCCATCCTCCTGCCGCAGTCTCCCGAGCACCTGGGACTACAGGCATGCACCACCATGTCCGGCTAATTTTTTCTATATATTTTTAGTTGTCCAGATCATTTCTTTCTATTTTTAGTAGAGACGGGGGTCTCACTCTTGCTCAGGCTGGTCTAGAACTCCTGAGCTCAAACGATCCACCCCCCTTGGCCTCCCAGAGTGCTAGGATTACAGGTGTGAGCCACCGCGCCCGGCCAGATAAAGGTCTTTATGTGTTCAGAATTGTGACCATTTTGAGAAAATGAAACAGTTCTAGATGTGTGTGTGTACATAATAAGACATTTAAATTCTATTGTATACATTCATCCATGAGGTATTGACCAGCAATGGGTTTGGGGACTCAGATCTACATTAGAATCCTGGCTACATTACTACTGGCTGCATGACTTTACGAAGAGTTCTTTAGTCTGAGTGCATGGTTCCTGAACTGTAACATGGAATAACCTCTACTTCACAGGGCAGATCTGAGAACTAAGTGAAGCATTATACATAAAGCATCAACCATTGCGCATGGCATAGAAGGTCCTTAAATTTAAAATTCTCTTTTCCATCATAAGCCTTAGGAATTTATGAGTGGTTTGAGCCATCAGCAGCATTTGACCCCCACTGATAAAAGGAGTGTTCTAACTACAGTTATAATACTTTAAGGTAAAAAGTAGGGCACAGAGTTGAGATGAAAAGTATGGATTCAAGATAAAAAGTAGGTATGTGTCTACGTGTGCTAGCTACCTCTTAAGTCCAATGGTTTGAGTGGGAGTATGTATAACAAGGCCAAGACTAGAGTAAAGCAAGTGAGGCATGTCAGACTTAAAATTTAAGGAGGCACCCTGTTCTCAGGCTTGTGCAGGTACAGAGCCAAGACCTGAGAGTGAGTGCCTCCTTAAATTTTACTCTCGGAGGACCTCTAGCAATAAATTGGACAGTATCAGAGAAAAGTTCTGCTACTGAGTCTGTCAAGAATACAGAAGTCAGTATTAAGAGGGCAGTAGGTCCAACAATTTGATATCTAATGCCGATACCCTGCTCTATGAAAATCTGCAATAGACAACAACACAAGAGGCATTCCTAAAACAGTTTCTCAAAAATCTACTAGGTAGCCTTAAATGTTCTCTAAAAGTCTCCTCAAAGATACTTGTAGAAATCTCCCCAAATCAACCTCTTGATTTGTTATAGTAAAACAGGTTAAGAATTAGGAGCATTATATAGTTTACGATAATATTATGATACAATAAATTCAAATAAGATTGAATGTATCATAATATTCATGTGTGATCTGTTCAAAATTAGATAAAGCTAGGGGATAGGGAAAGAAAATAAGTAAAACAAAACTGGCATGTACTGATAATTATTAAATCTGATAATAATAAGTGGATCCATTTATTTGTTAAATTCATGTATTCCCTCTAATTACGAATATTTGAAGATTCCCATAATAAAAAACATAATTAAATAAATAGCATACGCATGTAATACTTGAGTACTATGGACTGAATGAAAATCAGCCCTCTCCCCTGAATAAATCAGACAAACTAGTTTGTCTTCCGGTATCTTTCTATTCTTCTCAATTGATGTGGAAAAAGATCTCTAAGTACGACTAGAACACACACACACAAAATGCCTTTATTGCTCAAACCCTCCATTAGTCCTTATGCCTGACCATCTAATTTTATAGGTTCTGCACTGAATTTATATGAGCGTAGAGATGACTTTTTCCACTCAAACTGGAGTGGCCCATGAGTTAGAACTCATTTTCACCTTGATCCATTCCACATTCTTAGCACCACTGAACATTTAATAAGTTTCTACTGGGCACATGATATTCTGCTCATCTGGTTGGCACTTCAAGATCAAACACTTTTCATCTCCTCTATTGTCTTCAGGTAGAGAATTATAAAGATAGTTGCTCAAAACAACAGAGTGAATCAAAGGCAACACCAACAACATAAGTTGGTACCAGCTAAGTGTTTTATAACACAGACACCATTGCCTTACAAACTTATTTCTTTATGGAATGAAAAAAAGTTGCCACATGGTACTACTTGGGGGGCAAGGTTGAATCTTCTAATAGTGAGGGTGATACCTTGTCAGAAGTCACGGTTTAAGCACTTGCACGTTCACTCCCACTCCTATGCCTCAGAGGTAGCTGAAAGACTCCTGATGGTAGTACTATAAGTACCTTAAAAAATGTGACTTGCTTCATCCTTTGGCCTTAATACTAATTTTAAAGGATAATAAACAGAAGCCCAGGCTACATGTAAAATAAGATGAACCAAACAAGATGTCAAAGCAGAGATCTGAGCAGGTAATTTGCAAGTGAGAGACAGTATCTATTTCTAGGCAAATTCCAACTCTATATTTGAAAAAGTTCAACAATATTCAGAGGTTATACCCTGATTAATTCTTAGTATTACTCACCTTCAGATAAATACTGCATTAGACAAAAAGGGAAGCACTTTAAAGAAAGCAGCTATATTCCTCCATCTTCTTGGTAACAGTACTTACCAATCAAATGTACTCAATTTGAATGAGTTTCAGTTACTAACAGAGTCAATGTATCACTTGGGACTTGACCCACTTCATTATATAAGCAGAGTTAAAAAGTCAGTAAGGGAAACAAAAGATCCCAAAACTTTAAGGTGTTAAGCTATGTTCTGGCTGCTAAACACTTAGAACATACTCTAGTTGGCTACAAAGAATCTTGTCCTAGAATTCTGTAAAAGAAAATGCATTACAATAATTAGGCAATAAAGATCACCTTGATTCAGATTCTGTTTCCACACCACCAGAAAATACCACAAACATCTGAAGAAATAATATTAAAACAAATAATACATATAAAAATTTAAGGTAAAACCTCCTGAAGACAATGATGAAAGTACTGGGTTTTTTATGAGCAAATACAGGGGTAGGTACAATACAAAGGTTTGCTTTAAGATCCTTGTATTCCAGTACTTTGTTCTCAATTCAAAAACACCTAGTGTGTGAGATATACGATCTGTGCGACACAGAAAGTCACGTTTCCCACAGCTACCCTGTAGCTCAATGTCCCAAAGACCAAGTTTGTGTTAAATATGCTTTAACAAGGTACCCATTTTAAATACTGCTCTCTTAATAAAAGCAGAAGCTTATTACCATTGGATTTGAATCTGCTATGAGATCCCGCAGAGAATCCAGAAATCCCTGATCTTCTACCATTTGGGCATTGATATCATGGAGTTTTGCCACACAGACTGCTGCTGTTTTCCGAACATAGGGGTCTTCATCCTTCAAGCACTTGCGGAGGGGCTCACAGAGATATTCTGTAATTTTGTCCACCCGGATGCATCCCATGGTTCTGACTGCCAAGGCCCGAATCAAAGGATTAGGATCTTCACAGTCCTACAGAAAACAACCATATATGCACAACTGTAGGTGTACATAGTGACTAAACGTAAACAGTCCAGTTTACAAAAGCCACAAAAGAATAATTCCTTAATTTAAGCTTCCAGTTACATTCTACATCAGACTCAATCTCCCATGTTATTCCTTTCCTAAGTACAAATCTTAGTTGCCTATTTAAAAGCTAGGGTAGGAATTCATTTAACTGCTTTATATATACAATGGGGAAAGGTTCAGTAGGATGCATTCAATGGCCAGGCAGAATCCTAGTGAATTGGTATGACTATCCCCATAGCCATCAGTGGATGTGCCCTAAAACAGAAAAGGTCTTTGCACTACTATTCTGGTCCAGAAAAAAATGAGGAATTGGAAAGACTGTGTTCCATTCCACAATCAGTATGTAAGAACCAAGTAGAGAGAAAAAGGGCTAGATTTCCGGGGCCTACAGCAAAGAAAACAAAGGTGAGCACAGGAGCTGGTTTGGGCCTGACATGAGTACCTGGAGCTAAGCAGCAGAGAGAGCTCTCTGAGCTCCTGACTAGCATATATTCTCCTTTGCTTCCACATACAGTACAAATAGAACACTGAGAAGGAACACTCTTTTCAACTGTTCTACATTTAAAAAAATTTCTTGAAACCATATAAATCCATGCACGGCTCTAAGTTTCAAAAAATGTAAACTAAATTCTTTCCAATGATACATTCCATCTATGAACTACCAGACAGGTAGAATGAATTGTTATGTTCTCTCTGACTCTGTATAACGTAGCTAACCAAAGGGAAAGAACAAAAAGTCCATGAAAAGGAAGAAAGCATACTGGTTATTTTCCAAAACATTTTAAACATAAGCTAATTTTAGAAATGCTATCTGATTTTTTTTTAATGTAGACTAAGTTCCAGACAGAGAAAAAAACAAGTAAAAAAAAATTAATGGGAACAACTCCATTATTATGTTTATCAAATCTAAGGATAGGAAAAATCTGGCTGGACGTTCAATATTATTAAAGAAACTTTTTAATTGCCAATTTTTAAAGATTTGACAATGGTATTGTGGTTATGTTTAAATAAGATATCTTATTCTGAAAAATATAAGGATGAAATTATATGATGTTTAGGATTTGTTTCAAAATTATCCAGCAGGAGAAGGAGTGGGAGTCAGGAAAAGTATGCATGGGGAGTATAAATCAAACAAGAGTAGCCATGTGTTAGTGCTGTTAAAACTGCAAGATGAATACTTAGGAATTTATTATATTATTCCCTCTACTTGAATATGTTTAAAATTTTCCATAATAAAAAATGTAATCAAATGTTGCAAGACCTATTAAATAAGAAAAGTAGTACTTCCTGCAGTTTCCACTACTTTTGACTCATAAGCATAATTTCTACAAAGACAAAATAGGTAAAGTCTGAAGGTTACTGATATTACAATAATATGGACAACGACTGTCAGCCTTGGAAGGTAAAACAGTGAGGTTTCACCTGGCTTCTGAGGTTTCTACTCACCTGGCAAGGATGCACCAAGCCCTGTTAACAGAAGGCAAACCATATGGTTCGAATTTCTCTGGATGATATGCATTGGCATACAGAATCCTTAACACATCAACATTCCTAGTCACTGCCAGTATTTCCCTAGAGGTGTTCCTTTAGAACAGAGGTTACTTACTTGCAATACAGACACTAACTGAAAAGGTTATCTGAAGTCTTGAGTCTTTGGGAAAAGTTACCTTCACAAAGCTGTTGACAGCCATGATGGCCATGTCTGGCTGACTCTTGGCATAGTTCATCAGGTAGAGATACACAAGCTTCTTTAGTTCCAGGTTGTCGGTCTGCATACAGTTCACCACATCTGGAAAGAGAGAACTGAGAAGAGAGGGAAAAAAACAAAAGGAAATTAAACAGATGCTGGTGTCAAGCTGTTGGACGGAACATGAAATGGCCTTAACAGAGTGATTTGATGCAAGGACAAATGTCCCTGCACTGATAATTATTATCAGGGAAATGAATTACTAAAGAAATTGTAGTATTGGTCCTAAAAAGGTCTCTAGTTTTTGAAAACACTTGGTATTAGGAAAAATTTCAAACAGAGTGCAGTATAATTAACCCAATGTATGCCTCACACACAAATATCGATACACGCCTAACCTTGTTTCATACATATCCTCAAACCCATTGCTCCATCACTGTCTCCGCCCCATGCAGTTGCTCTGGATTATTTTTAAATAAATCCTAGCTGTCATACCATTTCATCTATAATATTTTAATGTATATCTTTAGCAATCTTTTTAAAAAATCACTACTTTTATCACACTAAATTCAGTAGAATTAATCTTTTTAACATTACACATTCAGATAAATGAAAATTTGAGAGTAATCAAATATAAAAGGAGTTTATACCTTTCCCAAGTTCTAGTCATTTCATGATTTACCATTCTCCTATAAGCCACAAGAAAGACATTTATGTTTCCAATCACAAAGTAGCATCACTAGCTTGGAAGGGTTGGGCTTGTCAGATTCTAAAGTGTAAGCTGTATTTTTTAAATATAGGTTAACGAAAATTTTATGGGAAGTTAGCAATTAATCTCCCTTAAGGCTTTACAAAGTACCTTATAAATCTTTAATGCTTCTAAATATCTTACTACTGGCATAGAAGATAGGAGAAACAAATGTCAGTATATTTCTACAGAAAAGTAAGAGAATGACTAAAACAACTTGTCACAGGGCATAGGTCCCATACACACACAAAAACAGGGTACAGAAGTAGAAATTATTTACAAAAAGGAAGCTGGACTTCAAAGTCAAAGAAATCTACCACATCTCTAATGAACAATGACTCTGTCCTAGGAGGCAAACTATTTAATTTGTATGTATGGTACCTAGTGTAGTTTTGTGAACAGGTAGGTATTTTAATAAACACTCTCTAAAAATGAGAATAGTTCATGTGCAAAACAACAGTAAATAAATGTGAAATAATAACCAATGGTAAATTTAAGATACTAAATAATTTAAACAACCTGCACAAGATCAAGACTTTATAGCCAATATTCTAGAGGTAAAAATTGTTAAGTGCCAACTATAAAACTAGAAACCTGAACTTTCCAATACAAAGGCCACTAGTCATATGTGGCTACTGAACACTTGCAATGTGGCTAATCTGTACTGAGATGTGATGTAAATGCAAAACACACATTAGATTTTGAAGACTTAGTATGAAAAATACAATGTAAAATATCTCATTAACAATGTTTATATTGATTACATGCTGAAATGATAACATTTTGGATATACTGGGTCAAAAAATTTATTACAAAAATTAGTTTCATGTTTCTTTTTCCTTTTTTAATATGGTTACCAAAAAATTAAAAATTATATATGTGGCACGCACTGCATTTCTACTAGATATTACTGAACTTGAGGTTACTTGCAGGGAGGGCTGAAACACAATAACCTCCAAATAGCTAATTTCTATTCTATTTCTTTGCACTGTCTTTCTAGGCACAGCTCATATGTCATCTCCTCCAAGAAGGGTTCTTTAACTATTCCTGTTTGCATGGATCTCTTTTTGGTAGAACTCTTACTGTCTTTAACATATACACTTTAATATCCAATTACATAACTATATTTTATTTTTCCCTAATTTTTCAAGTTTTGAGTCTCATCAACTAGACAGTAAGTGCCATGAAGGCTAATAGACATCTATTACACTTTTGTTTGAATCATGATAAGTGGTATAGTGCTAAGCATATAATAAATTATCAGCAACTTTAACAAGCAGTATTTTACCAAGCATATAAAAGCCAAGTCAAGAGTTTTAACTTTTTCTGTAGGATATAGAAATAAGCTTGGCAAAAACACAACAGTCCCTGAAAAGTATGTCAATTTTTACCAGATCATTTGTACTGATGCTCTCAATACAGATTTATTCCTTGGCAAAAACAGCCCTTCAGTGACCAGATAGATCATGGACAGGCAAATTACTACCTGTGGGCTAAATCAAGCCCCCTGCCAGAATTTTGTACAAGCTATAAGGTAAAAGCAGTTTTTAGAGATGAACATTTACAACTGATTTGATGATAAGAAACACTATGAACTCCAATTAAGCAAAATATTATTCTTCTCCTCCAAAAAAAGAATGCATTCTTCCCATTAGACATGTAGTACAAAAGACTGTACTTAATTATTATTGTATTTTGTATTTCATCAATAAAAAATTTTGAGAAAATTTGTTTTCTCTCTCATTATATCAGTACCTACATAATAGATTCAATTTTGCCTCTTTGCCTAAGCCTAAAGTATTTACAACTTTGCCATTTACAGAAGTAGTTTGCCGACCCCTGAGTTAGGTGGTCACGGAATAGCAATTTAAGAACCAAACAAACAAAACAACAATAACAAAAACTCACCTGAGAGCAACAGTAATTTCTGATGCTAACATTTCTATCTGGGCTCCCTGTTTGATTACAGGAGCAGCTCTCACTCCTTTGGTCTCAGGATCCATTTACACTCTTAAAAATTATTGAGATCCCAGAGACTTTTCACTCATGTTGGTTATATCTATTGATATTTTACCATAACAGGAATTAAAATTGAGAAATTTTGGCCGGGTATGGTGGCTCACACCTGTAATCCTAGCACTCTGGGAGGCTGAGGTGGGAGGATGGCTTGAGGCCAGGAGTTCAAGACCAGCCTGAGCAAGAGTGAGACCCTGTCTCTACCAAAAATAGAAAAAATTAGCAGGGCATGGTGGCACACATCTGTAGTCCCAGCTACTTTGGGAAGCTGAGGCAGGAGGATTGCCTGAGCCCAGCAGTTTGAGGTTGCTGTGAGATATGATGACGCCACTGCACTCTAGCCTGGGTGACAGAGTGAGAGTATGTCACAAAAAAAAAAAAAACCTGAGAAATTTTAAAAACATTAATCCATTTAAAATAACAATAAATCCATTTCATATTTTAAAGTAAAATTTATTATATGTTTATAATGAGAAGATGGCATTGTTTAATATTTTTGCAAATTTCTTTAGTATCTAGTTTAAACAAAGATAGCCGGATTCTTATATATGTTCCTGTGTTCAATCTGTCATAGCATATTGTTTTGGCTGAAGTGTAAGAGGAAAATCCAGTTTTATACATGTATCTAACTTGGAAAATGGAGGAATATTTTAATAGCTTTTTCTTATAACTAGATATTCTTGATACTACACTAAAAGTAGACAGACAGCGGGTTTTCTCTTTCTTTTTTAGTCCACAAATGGTAGTTTCTTAAAAGTTACTTGCAATGTGGAATCTGAAACCTTATCAGTAAACTTTTGTACTTGACTGCATTAAAATCTCTTTGTTGTATCATGCATTTTGAACAGATCTTTTACCCATGCATAAATTTTGTGATATACATATGCACTGGTTATTTGGAAAATATTGGTTCACTGAGTTATGTTGACACATTTCATTATAAAATAGCAAATAATCACATTCACTAATTTCACCACCAATCTTACCAGAAAAGTCTATAAATACTAGGAAGCTGTCAAGCTTATGATGGGAGAGATACAAGTTTTCTAAAATTCTAATTTTTACTTTAAAACTTGTAATGTATCTACTGTCAAATTTCTTCTCTTGAAGTGACAGGTTCACTTTGTTCATTTTTGATAAAATGTCTCCCGAATACTGAAGTCTGATTAAATATAGTTTATCTGTCAATGATTCTTTCACATAAAATGGTGTCTGCAATTCAGACAACCACACAGGAGTTTTCTCTCAAGTCGACCATCACACTTTGCTATGTGGCAGAAGAGCTTTATGTGTAATTCCTGTTTCATCATACAGGATATTAAAAAGACCTGTACTCAAGGTTCAAGCTTTAATAAATGTTTAATGGTTCATAAAGGACACTCATGACATGCATAAGTGCAACTGCCCTTTTTTCTCTTGTAAGTATATGGTGGTGAAAAATACAGTGACTACTGTTATGGTTGGCACCACTGCCTTGATTCATGCCAGTCCTTACTTATTTTCAAATGGTCTAACTCAATTACAGCAAAACAAAAAATAAGACCAAATGGGTTTTGTTAACATTAATTTTCATCTTGAATTCGGCAACTGAATGTAAAGTTGAGGGCACTGGCTTGAGACAATTATAAAATACATGAGCTTCTGCTTTCTTGGTATATTTTTATCATCTTCTAAAACTCCCTTAGCCCAAAGATTTGTAATTGTGTCAGCTCTCAGGAGGTTTTGTGCTAGATCTGACTGTAATAAAACCAAACTCATTTCACTCTTCTAAAAAACAAAACAAAACAAACCCACCACTTAAGTTAGAGAGGTAATATAAAAGCAACCGTACTTTCTGATGATTTCCGTGGGACAAACCCATTAGAGATTCTATGATCATAACGGTTTTAAAGGAAAAGCAGTAAAGGTCATAAAATGGGGTATGGATCTTGAAAGTAACCAATGGCAGGAGTAATTATCCTTACCTAACATCCTTCCCTACAGTCATAGCAGCAATCACTTTCTTCACAGCCTCCTTCCTCTTTTCTTTCTTTTCATTGTTGAGTTCAGCTTTTAATTCAAAGATTTCTCCTACAATAGATGAGAACACACTGGTGAGGTCCCTGGATCAGAGAACAAGAGCAGAATACCGCAGTATGTAGCAATTAATAACAGGACAGCAGAGCAACGAATGAAATAAGATTATTAAAAAATTACACAATATGTAAAATTCAAAGCCCTAGAATATTAACTGACCCACTAATAAGGACACCACCAGTAAATTTTTAAAATCTTTTAAGTTATGGCCCGAGAGGAAGGTGTAATCCAGATCTTCAGGAACAATAAGAGTGGGAAAAAGCGAATCTGATATCTAACTACAATGAGAAGAGAAGAGTATCTGAAGGATGATCTCCCATCAGAATTTTAAGGTCCCGAGAAGCATATAAATGCAAGCAAGGAGAGGATTAGAAATCAGTGTTTCTAACCAGAAGAGACTCAACATATCATCTCATTTACCCAGTCTCGACTTCACTGATAAAAGAAATGAGGCTCAAAGTTGACAGAGTAAGTTAGTGACAAAGCTGGGCTTAGCACAGTGTCTGCTGACTCTTGAATCCAAAGGTTCTCAACCTTGGCCACACACTAATATTACCTGGGAAGTATCTAAAAATAACAATGCTTAGGCCCCACTCTGGACCAAATAAATCGGCATGTCAAGGAGAGCTCCCAAAAGTGATTCTCATGTAAATTAGGGCCGAGAATAACCACTCTAATCAGTATTTTAATAAGTTAATGGCCTTAAGGCCCCATCCTATTCAATCAATCTAATAAGAATAATCTTGAAGCTTCAACAATGGTACAAACCAGAGTCATTTCTAAAGGTATAATCTCGAATGACTGTGTAGGCCCTGCACTGTGAAATGCAAGGGACTGTAACCACTATTTTAAGGCTCCAGGCTCATCTATCTTTGAGATGCTGGAGTCAAAATAAAAAAGAAAGTAACAATGTTTATCTTGTTTAAAAACAAAGGAAAAAACTCCCAGACCACTAAGTCCATGAAAAAGAGGTTACCTACTCCCACCTCAACCTTTCATCTATACCCTCAAACTCATCTACAATATTGTCTCATTTTCCTCCACCTTCATGACTGTTCTTGATGTTCCTTTTAACCAGACTTCATTCATCAATGTATTATAGAAATAATGGGGACAGAATGCTGTGTCATCTGCCTGAAGCCCCTAAATGGCAAGGATGAAACTGACAACACACATAGCAGTAAAGCACTAAAAAAGCTGCTTCATAAATACCCATTGCCAATAAGGCAAAAAATTGTTACAAAATCGCTATTTAATCAATAGCTGCAAAAACAGCACAGCCAGAAAAGCTGGGCACTTTAAAGAGTCATTCTCTTCTTCACCAAGCCCTATGCTGCCAAATACAGATCTTAGGGTTCCCATCATTCACTTCTGGGAACAGTAAAGGACAAACAGCAGGGTTTCAGAAAGTCTGAATTGTGAATAGCAGCAGCTGTTGCAGAACCAAAGCAGGATGTAACTGAAATTATTCCAATTCTAAAAGCATAAACTTAAAGAATATGTTTCAGTGGCAGGTCTAGTGGGCGTTGCAGGAAGCAAAAGGAACACAGTCTATCCAAAGTTTTTAAAATGTGGCATTTGTCCGCAGTGATTCAATCTGTAAGTCTCAAACTTTAATAAATGGATAAAAAAAGATCACCTGGACCCCTCACAAGAGAAACTTTTAAGAGTTAGGTGAGTTTTTAAACTATATCCCTTTGTCATTATAGGTAATACATTGGTCATCAAAGCACACAAAATTTCAACAGAATAATAAATAAATATGTTTATAAACAGTAAGAAAATCAGAAAAAGCTGGGAATGAATGACAAGGGGCTAATGGCTTTTGTGAAGTGTAAGTAATAAAAATAAGGAGGAAGAATTTGGGTGGGGCCAAAGACAGGTACTAAGAGAAGCAAAGTATCTCATGTATACTACAACTTTATTAAATTCTTATATTTTTTCCCTCCTCTTTCCCCTAATGAAATCTACCAAGCACTGCTAGTAGCAAGCAATGGTTCACATTCTTGGCTACACGCTAAAATAATCTAGGGAGTTTTAAAATCCCCACAACCAGACCATACCCAGGACCACTGAAATCGGGGTATCTGGGGCTGAGACCCAGGCATCACTATTGTTTTAAAGTTCCGTGGGCAATTCCAATGTGTAGCCAAGGTTGAAAGCCACCATCCAGTAGTTGACATAACCAAGCAACTCACTATGGAATCTTTTGTATTAAAGTAAAAGAACTTGTTTACCTATACATAGCTTCAATGACAGAACAGGGCAGACTGCTTGAGCTTTCGGGAAATACTGGTGCTCCTTCCTCATTCCAGGCTGCTATAGTATGCCCTCCTACTTATTTTTTTTTAATTTTTATTTTGAAATAATTTCAATCTTAAACTTGCAAGATACCCCAATTGTTAAGATTTTGCCACATTTGCATTCTCTCTACATATTCCCATTTTTTTCCTGTACCATTTAACAGTAAGCTGCAGATATCATACCTCTGTAGCCCCAAATACATCAATGTTTTCCAAGAACGAGGAAATTCTCTTATATAAACATAATACAATGATCAAAATCAAGAAATTTAACATTGATTTGTCATTATCTACTCTATAGACCTGATTCAAAGGTCTTAATAACGTCCTTTACAGCAACCGGATTCCAGCCCACTCCCAACTCTGGTCAGAATGCAGTTCAGGAATATGCATCACATTTACTGTCACGTCTCCTCAGTCTCCTTTAATCTGAAACAATTCCCTTGTCTTTCACGATGACTTTTTTTTTTAAGTACAGGATGGTTATTTTACAGAATGCCCTCAATTTGTCATTGGCGCTCCCTCATGATTACACTGAGGTTACACATTTTTGGCAGGTTAACTCATAAGCAATTCTATGTTCTTCTTGATCGATCACATCAAGAAGCAACTGATGTTAGTTTGTCCCACTATTGGTGATATTGACATTGAATACTTGGTTAAGATGGTAAATGCCAGATTTTGATACTGTATATATTTTTTCCTTTGTAATTAGTAGTTTGTGAAAAGATATTTTGAGAATATGTATTCTGTTCCTCATCAAACCTTCATGTGTTAGCTTTAGCATTCATTGATGACTCTTGCCTAAATTATTACTATGATTGTATGTATGTACACACAAATTTATTATTCAATAGCTTATAATCTATCACTATGGTCACTTTTTGTTGTTCAAATTATCACAAATTTGGCCAGTGGAAGCCCCTTCATGCTATGCTCTCCTTGACATATCCCCAACATTTTTTGAGCACTTTCTTACTTTCTGGCACAAGATGTTCATGTTCATCTTGTACTTTCCCTTGACCCTGACCTGAAATCAGTCATTTCTTCAAGAGTCCTGGTTCCTTTTACTGGGAAATGGTACTTAGAAACCGAGATCTGGATAGTAGGCGTCCTTTGCACCTACTCTGACTTGGAGGAAATTGGGATATTTAATCAGAAACTCCACCAGGGTTAGACTGTTAAGAAAACGTGACTCATGCATAGTAGACACTTAATAAATAGTTACTGAATAAATGAATGCAATGAATAAATGGAGATAAAAAGCACTCTGCAGAGTGATCAACAATCAGGCCAGCAACCATTACAAGAGAAACAAGACAGACAAATTCTGGGGCAGAGAAGTTGTCTTATTTGAGCCACTGGAAAAGAGGAGAAGAGGTACTTTTCAGAAGCCGAATTGTTGGTGAACAAGACGAAAAGAGGAATGGTAGTTTGTGTCATGTCCAGAATTCTTTGGTAAATGTAAGGACTGCTAAATACAAAAGCACAGAATTCTGATCCTGAGAAACAAATAAAGCAAGCTCAGCTGCAGGCACAATAGACTGAGAAGCTGATCTTTGATGGGAGGGCCATCCACACCTCTAGGAATGAGCTCTTTGATTCAGGAACAATTTTACAAAAGATGGGAGGTTGGACTTTAGCAAGAAGAATCCTTAGTTCCCAGGCCCGCCTTCGTATGTAAAACGAAGCACTACACTACTGATTACAAAGATGAGGCTACTTAAGTAAATTCAGTCTATGATCTAAAAATTGTATTGCTGATTCTACAGGTTTCCTGTTTTATATAACCACCTAGACAGAGAACAAAGTAGATCTTTTGCCCTCCTCAGATCTCTCAATCGTCAATGGATTAGTGTTCATTTCAAACAACCAAAAGGAATCCCTTTCTTTCACTAAAACAGAACCTTCAAGTCAAAATGATGTACATCACAGTCCCATCTTTTAAAACCTATATGTTAATAACTTACTCAAATACATTTATCTGCAGAAGCAGATTTCCAATGAGATTGTCCACAACATGAATGAAGAGGTCAAGAACATTCTAATGGAGACAATCTTATACTACAACTTTTGAAAAATTTCATTGATTAGGTTCTCATACTTACCTTTTTTATTGGTTGTGAAGTACTTGGAGTCAGTCATGATTTTGGATCTTTAATGTGCACCTACAGCAAGAGAAAATGCAGCAAGGCATCCAATTAATTTTTTTTTTTTTTTTTTTTTAAGAGACAGGGTCTTGTTCTGTTATCTAGGCTGGAACTCCTGGGCTCAAGTGATCCTCCTGCCTCAGCCTCCCAAGCTGGGACTATATGCATGCGCCACTATGTCTGGCTAATTTATTTTTATTTATTGTAGCAATGAGAGTGTCTCACTATGTTGCCCAGGCTGGTACTGAACTCCTGGCCTCAAGTGATTGTCCTGCTTCGGACTCCCAAAGCACTGGGATTATAGCCATCAGTCACCATGGTTGACCTAATTTTGTTTTTTTTTTTTTGTTCTGTTTTAAGAGACAAGGTCTCGCTCTGTTGCCCAGGTCGGGGTACAGTGGCACAATCATAGCTCACCTTAGCCTCAAACTCCTGGGCTCGAGCAATCTTCCTGTCTCAGCTTACAGCTGGTACTATAGGTGTATGCTACCATGTCTAGCCCAATTAATTTTGAGAACACTTATATTTAAGAATTTCTGCATTCAAAAATGAGTATCTTCTTCCTTACCACCACCATTGCTGATTCAAGGGATGCAGAGAAAATTAAGACTGTGACTCCTGCCTCAAGGAGCTCATAGGTATAAAATCAAGGCCAAATGCAATCAGGTACTAATTTGAACCTATTATGACTTTGTGATTTTATCCAAAATTATCTCCTCAAAGCCTTCAGGAGTTAAAGCTAGACCCTTTTTTAAAAAAAAATCTTCAATAAGTCACTCGAACACATAAGATAAGTTTATTTGTTTTGAAAGATCTCCCCATTACTTTCCACTCAGGAAAATCTGGTTACTTCCTTGCCTCAAGTTGGAGTTACTCCAAAGCATGTACTCCGAAGCAGTGTAAGGTCAAAATAGAAAAGAATTTTGCCAATGTATACAACATTACATGCAACTTTCAGTAAAAAGGAATCCTTTTCAGAAAAAAAAAGTCTAAATTAGTAGGACAATATTCTTTTATAACAAACATCTAGAGAGGCAAAACATGCCCTACACATGATTTTTTTTTAAATTGTGGCTTTCTTATTTCTAACAATCTACATCTAGCCCAACAGTATTCCCAAAGAATAATCAGTTTACAGTTAAAAACAAGGCAAAAGACTGAGATATTTGTGTATTCAGTCACACTGAGTACAATAGAGAATCAGAACTGGTATTAAAACTTAAAAGAACGTGGATCCAGCCTCAGCTCGTCTGTCCCAATTCCCAGGAGAATTAATCCAGCTGACACATGGCTCCACTAGCAAAACAAAAACTGCACAGCTGGACTGGTCATATTGCTCACAAAATAACGAAACAATGTTTTTTGATTTGAGAAACTCTAGGACTTTGTCCAATGTACTTGATTTCTTTAACTATTCTAAAATATCCCTTCTACACTCAAAAATGAGTATCTTATTCCTTCCACCATCATTAACATTATTTATTACCAACTGCAGGACTGGACACCCTAGCACCTGCCCATTACCAGCAGGCTAATGTAGCACGAGTGATAACATATTTGGCAAACAATGGGAAATGTGGATTTGGGAGAAAGGACCTAAGCCCCAAATAAATTAATATAATTAAAGAAACAAAAAAAAAGCCAGATAAACATAAAGTAATGAAAAAAGTCTGGTCAAATCTGATCTCTAAAATGTGCTACTTCTACAATTTGATGGAAATGAGACCCATTTGCTATCTTTCCAATCAGCTAATTACTATTTATAGTCTTGATCCTAACATAATAGTTCTTTATGTTGTACCAGAATTTTACTGAATTACCTTGTTAAAAGGAGGTAGAATTCACAAATACCATTACAGAATATGGAAATTTCTGTTTTCATATTTATTACAATTAAAAATGAATCTGGGCCGGGCTCGGTGGCTCACGCCTGTAATCCTAGCTCTCTGGGAGGCTGAGGCGGGCGGATTGTTTGAGCTCAGGAGTTCGAAACCAGCCTGAGCAAGAGCGGGATCCCATCTCTACTAAAAATAGAAGTTATCTGGACAACTAAAAATACATATATAGAAAAAAAATTAGCCGGGCATGGTGGCGCATGCCTGTAGTCCCAACTACTCGGGAGGCTGAGGCAGAAGGATTGCTTGAGCCCAGGAGTTTGAGGTTGCTGTGAGCTAGGATGATGCCACGGCACTCTAGCCCGGGCAAAAAGAGTGAGACTTTGTCTCAAAAAAAAAAAAAATGAATCTGTAACAGAGGCTTGCCTTATATAATGTTTTCATAATGCCTTTCTAGCAAAAATTCAAAAAATGTTATAATCATTTAATCCATTCACAATGTAAACTAAATGTGAAGTGGGCAAATGAAGAAAAGACTCCTTCAGGTTAAAGATCTGGAATAAATCTGAACTTATCCATAAATTTACATATACAAACAGAAAAATCAGTATACAGAAATGATTACTAGAGCCTGAGAGAAAGGTTATAGCTCAAATCCATTAGGGGCTGTCTGCGATGCTAGTATGCCATTCTAACTCCTATAGGAGCAAATTTAAAACTTGTTTAAGATTCAGAAACAAAACCTCCTTGGAAATTTTCATGCAGTTTCTTCAAAAAAGTGCACAAAAATTGTTGTGTTTTGTTCTGTTTTCTAAAGCTCTAGTGCATATATAAACATACTAAATTTTTCACAGAAATTTTTACTACATTCTGCTAAACATTAATTAACCTAGTCTTAAAGCATGCTTTTTATTAGCAGCTCACATATTTCATTATCTCCCCTAACAAATTTCAATGTCAAAGAATATATTTCTGTCCTGTTCATTGTGAGCATTACGTGTTCTTATCTTAACTGGAGAATAATGTACCCACCTAAAAAATTTCAGGGAAGAGAGGAGGGCCAAGTATCTTTAGCAGCCCATAACATAAACCCTAAATTATTACTAAGAATCCCTGCTCTAAAGAGAAGGGATAAACATACCACTCTTTTAACTGACACTGTTGTAAACAATAGTAATGAAATAATCCCCATCCATATTGGCAGAGAAATATTACACCAAGTCAGTTCCTACCTTAAGTCAAAATAAACTCCAAGAAAAATGGAAATAGTCTAAACAAAAACAAATGAGAAGAGGTGGTGGTTATACAACACAGTGAATGTACTAAATGCCACTGAACTGTTCACTTAAAAGTGGTTAATTTTATGTGAATTTCACCTCGAAAATGAGATACACTTAATCACATGCCAGATAAGGACACAGCTAGATTCTTCAAAATATAGGATGACAAAAACTGATGCATGCATTAGAAGCCACAGAAAAAGTAGACAAGATGGAGCTCAAGAAAAAAAATCCAGTATTTGCAGAAGTGCCTCAGAAATCAGTCTCCTCCTAGGGGAAGAAAAAAAAAGTTGCTTCAGGAGAGCCCCAGAAGCAAAACCATGATGGCATCTGAACTCACACTATCTTTCTATCAGATCAAACCAGACAAATCACTGGCTGTTCTGAGGATTTATGGTATGGCCTAGGGACATTGTTAAACAACAAAGCTGCCACAGTCAAAGCACATAATCACTTTTACTTGTCCTAGACCAGTGTGTGATGTCACCACATCTCAGAAAGGGCCTCCCTGCACAGGATTATATATTCAGATTTAACATAACCTACTTTCTACCAAATATAGGTTGTGAAAGTCCCTCTTCTCCTGTTCTCCCTCTCTCCAGTTACCCAAAAGAGAAATTGAGCAGCAAAATAAGATTAATAGCTCAGTAGAATAAGGTCAGAAAAATTTAATAGGGTCTTAATTTCAAATGGCTGAGAAATGGCAGCTAAATTAGGGTTGGTGAGGTCACCAAGTCCTTTTTTCCCAAAGTTGGGCTTTACACACAGTTCAGTGCTCACAGTGAAAAAGTAGCCAAAGTTAACCAAATTATAAAGCAAAAAGGTCATTCCAGCAAACTTTTATTAGAAAGGTGAGGAGTGCTAAGTTCATTTCTAATGAAACATTCCATAATAATGCAAAGACAACAGCACCTTCAGGTATCATTTAGTTCATAAGAAATTATGAGACACTTAAAAGCTAAAAATCACCTTTAATTTCTAGTTAAATATGACAGACTACAAAGTAATTTGTTAATTTTATACAGAAAGCAAGCAGTTCATAAATTTTACATCCAATTTTTAACTGAAATAGCAATAAACTCTGGAAAACTTAAGCCTGGACGAAAAGAAGGAAATAAGAGAGGAGGAGGTGTCCTATCTAATGTGTTCCTTGTTCAGCTTGGTTCAAACCTGTGCCCAACATTTAATATTCTAAAATATGGTTCTTTTAAGGGAAAAAAAAAAAGGATGAAAGAACTGGTCAAGTTTCTTAATACACAGTCAGAATTTTGGATTTATGTTAATTTTGCCATCCTACTTTTAGTGAGGCTGTTTGCAGAACACTATTCTTTCTGCTTCCTTGGGAGCTTCAACTGTTAAGATACCTGCAAACAGTTCTCACCTTACCATCACGCTTAGTCATCGTTGGAATGTGTTACACGTTTTCTTGTATAGCTGCACCTCCTTCATCTGCTGCTTTCTATTATTACTTTGTAAGTGTACCCTGAGGCTAAGCAATAGAAGTATACAAGGAAAGTAATTAATAATTTAAACTGTTCCTCATTAAGACCACCTTCCTTCTTAGACGTTCTGCCTTTCTAAGCTTACTGCATTTTGTTTTCTTTTCTTTAAAACCACAATGGTTATGATAACAGTGTTTGGCAGTTTAAAAACATTTTTCTTTTCAAAAGTCAAAAGTGTAACGAAGCATTCATGCTTCATTCACAGTGCTTCATAATGAAGCTGCCAAGTGAGTGCAGTAAAAGACTGGTCTCCAAATAGACACTGCTCTGAAAACAAGCAGCTTGATTAAATTGTTTGCATTCAAAGAATACGGAAGGAAGTTCCAGTTTCTTTACTTCAAGCTTATCGACAGCCTTTCCCAAACCAGACAGTTCCTGCTAAGCCCAGAAAAAAATTTCAGGCTAAGATTTACCCCCATTTGCTTACCCCTCTCTCACATCAGGTCAATTCTGGAGTTTTCTCTTCCCTTCCTAGTGTCAGGAATTCCTCTTCTTCCCCCAGGTGGTCAAGACTCTAGGGATATGTTCCTCCATTACAAGGTGGGAATAGGTGTCTCTTAACCTCACGTTACGGGAGCCAGGCGAGGTTTGCCCATCAATAAGCAGACCTTTGGGGGAATCCCTCTTCCCTTTCGCCTGCTGGACACGTTCCAATCTCTCAAAGAACAACGCCGAGAGGGAAAGAAGGTTCTCCCCACGGCCTCTAGCCTCTATCGGCCACACCCCTGGCCTCTGACTCTCCTAAACCCCCAACTTCGAAACACATCTTCCCCCCTAACCCCTGCCATACCCCCAACTACCTGCCGCCACACCCGAGAATTCCCTCACCCCACCACAGCCACCCCCTGGGGACCCTTTCTCCAACCCTTTTCTTCACAACGGTCACACCCGACGGCTCCCTCCATCCTCAACGGTCACGCTCTTAGGATTTCCTTTCCTCTGCCGGTCTCGGACCCAGCGTGGGGTTCCCCTTCCCTCTTCTCCTCCGCCATCAATTAGGGACACACCCCAAAGTTAGCCACCTTGAACTCACCGGAGGCAAGGGCGGGGGTGGCGGCAGCAGCCGGAGAGCACAGCCCGGGTGGTGTTGTAATGGTTTCCTGCCCGTCACGATTCTTTCTCTAGGTCTAAGCCACTGCGCAAAACCCACTTTGCCAGGGACAAAGATGGTGGGCAGGAAACTCTGACGTCAGAAAACCTCGCCATGCGACGTCATCGGGGCGCGCGGGAGAAGCAGAAAGAAGGTGATCTTTGTCGCCTTGGAGACGGAAAAATTTCTCTTGGCCCGGGGTAAGGCCTGAAGACCTGGAGCCTCAGAGGATGTTCAGTGGCTATCCCAAGGGATATGTTAAACAAGCTGACATTGTCTAGATTTGTTTCCTCGCACAAGAATTCTCTGGAAAACTTAAACACAGGGTGAAATGTTCTGTTCCTTAAAAAAAAAAAACACCTCAGCTAATTTCCCTGGCAGGCTAAGAAGCGGACAATGATGATCCAATCCAGGAATATACGCAGGCAGTGGGGCTAGAGGAGAGTGGTGCAAGGAAAGAGGTTGAGACGACATCAGATCTGAGTTCGAAAGTGTGCCCTGAATGTGACTGGGAAGTTGCTTAACGTCTCCTCAAACTTAGTCTTCTTATCTGTGAAATGAAGACAACGTATCTCTCTCTCTGGCACGTGAAGCTTAAACGGCATAAAGTAGGTAAAGCGCCTAGGATGTAACAGGTGTGCTTACAAAAAAGTAAGTGTCTTTCAGAAAAAAATTAAGACCTAGATTGCAGGATCTGGAACTGGAGAACAAGGTTGATGAGGGCAAATGAAACGCTGTCAATGAAACTAGCTGTCCCTAATTTTATTTGAGGGTGTGAGGAAGGAAGGAGAGAGAAAAGGGATGAATCTTTTTTTTCTCACATAATTTGCCCATCAACTCTGGGAGTCCAAAAATGTATACGTATTTTAAAGCTCCATGCTCAAGTAATCGGAAGTATGTAAAAATTTCATATGTCATATTCATGTATTATTTCTTCTATTGTTAAAATAGGAGAAACTGGAAACCTAGGTGTAAAACTGGAGAGAATGTAAACCTTTATGGTAAATCAGGTAGCTGCATAATGTAGAAGAATATTTTATGAAACAAGAAAATTTATGATAAATGTTAAGTAAAAAAGGATTCAAAACAATATAGTATACAGTATGACTACATATGTATAGGAAAAAGGCAAGAATATTTAGCAAAATGTTAAAATGGTTATTGCTAGATGGCAAGAGTTTTAATTTTCTTCTCAATATTTTTCTGTACTTTTCAAATGTACAGTGAACATATATTTATTTCTATGATTGGAAAATGTTTTTCAAGTCATATTTTTGAAAAATATATGATGATATAGAAAAATGTTTTAAGATGATGTTAAGGGGGAAACCCCAACAAGATACAAAACTCTAAATCCAGAGAAGTATCTATACCTATTAGAGTGGTTCTATCTGGGTGGTAGATTACAAATGCTATCATGCTCTTTATATTTTTTGTATTTTCCAAGTCTTTCTCTAAGAAACATATGTATTTTAAGAAAAAAATAAATAAATGCTATTTTAAAAATATACCATCAATCCAAAAGCTTTTCAGATCACATCCTCCTCCAGTTTTGTGTCAAAGTATTTCCTGATCTCCCCTTTTTCGAATTTTTAGGACTGTGTGCCACCGAGGTACTTCTACCCATCTTCTTTCTGGCTCCTTTACCCTCACTATTAATTCACAGATATTTATTGAGGGCTACTGTGTGCCATGAATTGTACTAGAGACCCAACTCTAAATAAAACCTGGTCCCTATTACCAAGGTCTCATAGTCTAATGGGAGACCTCTTAGGAAGTCGCTGAAATGCTCCAGCCACAGGATAATGGTGGCTTAACCAATCTAGTTAATATTTACTGAGCATTTATTCTATGTAAGTTATTCTGCTAAGTACTTTGCCATTACTATATTTTTAAATCCTCACAACCTGATAACCAGGTAGGTACTATTACTTTCTCTATTTTACAGAGATACAGGAAAGTTAATGGTGGAATTAAGATTTGAACCCAGGAAGTCTAACACTAGAACTGAAAATGCCCACGTTTTAGGCTTGGGCAAGAGAGGAATCATGGTACCAGTCATTGAAAATAGGAAAATATAAGAAATGGTGCAAGTTTGGGGAAAGTTGAGAGGCATTGAGTTTATTTTTATACATGATGGATTTAAGTATAGATGTCTGTCCAAGAGGTATTTGACTGTATGTGTCTGAACATAAGGAATGATCTGGAATTGAGTTAGGTTTGTGAACTAGCAGCGTGCACATGATAATTTAATCTGTGGGAGAGGACATTACTCATTGAGAGAGCTTGGGGCAGAAATAGAGGAAACCAAGAATGCAGAAAGGACTGAGAAGGAATAGTCAGAGAGGTGGAAGGAAAAGCAGGATACTATGATATTTTAGGATGTTTTCAGAGTTCCCTGAAAGTAGGGACTATACCAATCTGTTCAATTTTGTATACCTGAGTCCTAGTCCCCCCACCGATTAATATATGTTAAATAAATAAATGTATGAATAAGTGGTCAACAATATCAGTTGCTATAGAGGGGAGAAGGAAAGGCTGACAAGTGTCCACAGGATTTAGCAACATGGAGATGTTTGATGTCATTGCTGAGAGCATCAGTAGAGACAAAGACAAAAGCCATCTTGCGATGTTTGAGGATGAATTGGAAGTGAGGAAATAAAAATAGGAGTTACAGATAACTCATAAGAAAGAGTGACTGAAGAGAGAAGAGACAGAGGATGGTATCTGAGTAAAAGAGTGGCAAAGATTTGTTTTTAAATTTGGTCCTATACTCACATTTTCTCTACACTAACTGTTTAGCAATAGCAGAAGTTTAATTATCTTCCATACATGCCACTCCAAAATCTCTATCTGTAGCCTTGACCTATTCCCCAAATTTCACCACCAAATTGATAACCATACTGATGGGCAATTATTAATATATAATTATGGCCCATGAAAATTAAAACATAAGGAGATATAGGACATTAGAAAAATCTGGTGCCAGGTACAACTCCCAGCAGAGAGAGGTGGATTTCATAAAGATGTTACCAGAAAATCTTTAAGAAATTTGATGCATAACTCTTCCCTGTTCAAAAACTTTCAATGGCTTCTCATTGCCTACCATGTTCAAAAACCTCTTCTTTCCTCAGTTTCCCCCATCTCTGTGTTTTCTTTCATTGGTTTTCTCATCTATAAAATATGGAAAGTAGCGATATCCAATCATAAAACTGTTATAATATTGAACAGTGACATGAATTATTATATGTAAAGCACTTAGAACTATGCCTGGCACATAGTATGGACTATGTAAACATTTGCTATAATAGTGATTATTTCAGTAAATTGCAGTGAACCGCTCAAGGCAGAAACGTAGGGGTTATTCCTGATTTCTCTCTCTCTCTCTCAAATGCCACATCCAGTTAATCTCCAAGTTATCAATTCTACCTTCAAAATATATCTTAAATCCATCCAATTCCCTCTATTCTACCTCATGAGTCCAAACCACCATCACCTCTTGCCTGGACTACTAGAAGCTTCTAATTCTTCTCTTGACTATTCTCCATACAGCAGCCAGGTTTTTAACTTTTTTTTGAAGTATAACATACATTCAAAAAAAGTGCATACATCATGAATGTAAAGCTTGATATATAAATACTGTATGCCCACAAAATCATCAGAGGTCATCTTTCAAAAATATAGGCCAGCATGGTAGCTTACACCTGTAATCCCAGCTACTTGGGAGGCTCAGGTGGGAGAGTCACTTGAGCCCAGGAGTTGGAGGCTGCAGTGAGCTATGATCATGCCACTGCACTCCAGCCTGAGCAACAGAGGGAGGCCCTGTCACTAAATATTATATGTATATGTAGATAGATAGATATAAACTTGATCATGTCTCTGTTGTATAAATTCTTCATTCACTTCCCACTGCACTTGGACTAAAATCCAGGCTCCTTCCCATGGCCTAAGTCCCTTGCATAGTGTGGCCCCTGTCAACCTGTCTAACAAGACTTTATACCGTTTTGTCATTCATCATTTCACCCTTTGCTTGCTATAATAGCCCCCAAACACACCAAGCTCTTTCCCTCCTTTGGGCCTTCACAAATACTGCTGCTCCTGTCTAATATTCTTTTCCTCAACTCCTCATATGGCTGGCTCCTCATAATTTAGGTCTCAGTTTGTTATATCCTCAGAAAGGCATTTTCCCTGATAATTAAGTCTAAAAGATTCTGCCCTCCCAGCCACCATTGCCACTCCCATTCCATCCCTCTTATTCAACTTGTAAATTATATATTTCTTAGCTTTATTATCTTTCTCCACAACTAGATTGTAAATTGCATGAGGGCAGGTACCACGTGTTTCTACTACTACTTTACACCAGTATCTAGCATAATGCCTGGCACACAGAAGGTACTCAATATTTATTGAATAAATGAATGTCCACAGGCAAGTTCTAAAACTAGCATTTAAGATCCTCCACAGTCCACCAAAATCTACTTTCAACATACTCTCCACTTTTCCTTTCTGTTGCTCTAAAGTTAAAGCAAACTTTACAATTTCTCCTCATATTCTGAGCTGTTCCTGCCTGGAAAGCCCTTCACCACTGCAACTTGCTCCAAATGCATTCATCTTTTGAGGTTCACCTAATCCACAAAACTTTTTTAGTGGACATGTGTTATGACATGGAGTACAGGAGGGACCAGGTTACATCACTGTATTACAAGGCAACTGGCAGAGAGAAGCTGAAATAAAATATGAGGTTAAAAAAATAAAATAAAATATGAGGTTAGAAACAGAGTTCTTGCAATTGTTTGGTTCCATAGGCCAATATATTTGCTTTCTGTTTAAGCAAGTTTGAACTACCTTATTTTTCCCAGCTGTTAGTTATTTCTTTGTCTAAAGTCATATCATATTAATCTGATGGCTCTTAATACCTTTTAACAGAAATGTACTTTTTATGGATCATCTCTTTATTACTACACTCCATTAATCTAAACTTGAGGGGGGGATTTGTGATGTGGTTTTTATTATTTGTTTACTGTAATAGTTGATATTTGTTATTTTTGACTGCCTTTCTTCTTTCTTATGTAATAACTTCAGTTTATTTTTGGAGTCTCCTCCTATTAATCAAGATGCCCTGCCCTCCTCTGTCTAAAAGTCAAATAGAGAATGGAGAGGGAACTTAACCAAGATAGGTCAGTTGGAATTTGTATCATGATAAATACATATTGGTTGAAGTTCATTCAGTGCAACAATGTTGTCTGAATGATCCCCCTCCCTAATTCTTGCTAGAGAGACCCAATAGGAATATGTAGTTCCTGTTCTTTCGGGGCTGGTTTTACTTATTTTGTGAGCTACTCCATATACTTCTGATAAATTACTTTTTAATTTAAGTTAGCCTGATTGTTTCTATTGCTTGTAACCAAAGAACCCTAACTGACAACAATATTTAACTGATTTCTCGCTTGTTTTAGTTGTTGCTACTTCTCAACTTTGTGTTTTTGCTATCCGTTTAAGAAAAACTTGTACATAATAGCTACCACTGAATGAGCACCTAACATGCACTAAGTGATTTATATGTATACATTCTCTCCAGTCCTTACAACTCTGTAAGGTAAAAATCTTGTATCAATATGACATTTCCTGAAAGGTATATTTCTAGAGTAAAAAACACTTTTTAGAACTATAAGGACAACTTACAAGATTTCTCTTTTATTGAAACAAAACTAACCCAAAGCTTGTTTTTGAGGGCTCTCATTATGCAAACCAATTATCTTTATAGCACGAGGTACACTAGAGTGGTGAATGATACCTTCTATTTCTAGCTATTTGGAGGGGGGATAGGGAGGGGACGTTGAATTCTCATCCAAATTCAATAAACCTGTATCAGCAACTCAAACGAGGCAAAGCTGTATACGATGTAAAGGCACTTTACAAGCTGTAAGATCAATTACGTTAGTTTTGGTGTTAAAAACTGAATGAAAGGCATTAATCTGTCAAGCCTCCCCAGTTCACGCTAGTTAGAATTCATCAGGATCCCTCCGCTTTAGCACTATATTCATACCACTAATGTGACAAATCGTACCGTGTACCAGGGCGAGGACCATTATCATTTAGTATAGCATGTGCTGGAATTATGCTTGAATGTAACCAAAACCTGGAAAAGTTAAGCTACCACCTTGGATGAAAAGTAACCGTCCTTAGTTCTGAGGAACAAAGAGGAAACGTTCTCATTCTGATCATCTTTCTTTATAACCGGCAGCTATAAAGCTAAGGTTCTATCTCCTGGTATGTCGCAACCCCTTTCCGGAACGCGGCCGAATATATATTAACCACCATCACCACTGCAAGGGTACAAAAGAGTACTTTCCACCCTTTCCCCCTCCTCCCTTGGTTTGATCGCCCGCAGGCACACAGGCCTCGGAAGATGGCCCGAGCTCACGCTCGGGCACCAGACGACGTCACAACGCCCCAACACCTGTCAAAAAGCCCTTTGCACAGAGAGGATCAGAGCTGTGGCTTTCCATCCAGGGTACGATGCAGACCCAGCTACCGAAAGTAAAACAAACGGGAGAACCGATCGCCAAAACTAAACCGCCAAGTACCCTCTTTAATTTTAGCGGAGACGGAAGCAGAAGTTCAAGTGAGGTCATAGAGTTCTCTTGTTCCGGTTTCCGGCCGCATTCCGGGATAGAGCGCCTCTCTTCCGCCAGCCGCCCTCGAGGTCCCGGTGGCTTCTGTTTCCGGGTGCGACTTCTGTCATAAAGCGGAGACCTTGCTTCAAACGTGGCGTCGTGGGTCCTTCGCGCCTCGCCTAGGGTCAGCGAGCAAGGACGGGTGCGGGCGGAGGTACCTGCAGCCGACAGCTGGAGCCGGTCCTCGCGTCCCGAGCCCGCACGGGCACCTCTGATTCCTCAGAGCAGGCTGGCTTTTGACCCCTCATGATTGAGGGTCCCTGGTTCGCAGCTCCAGGACTGCAGCTTGAGAGGACAGCTCTCCTTTGCCCATACCTGTCCCCCACAGTCACGCTTTGCCCCGTGAGGTGCGGCATTTGACAAGTCAGCCCCTCCCCACATACCACCTCCACCCACGTTCGAGTTAACTTCGTTTTCAGGCTCCTTATTTGAGACCCCTCCCCTCTTCGCCTCCAGACAAGGTTTTTCCCCCAATTCAATCTCGCCCGCAAAATCTCAAGTTTGGAGTTCCAGGTATCATGGAAGATTATCTTTAAGACTGAGCACCAATTTGATACAAAAAAAAGTTCATGCTTACTAGAGAGTTTGTGGGAAAAGTGAAAGCCAGTACACACAGGAAACTATGGCTGAGCACGGGGCTCACATCACAACTGCTTCTGTGGCGGATGACCAGCCATCCATCTTTGAGGTGGTAGCACAAGACAGTTTAATGACAGCAGTGAGACCTGCTCTTCAGCATGTGGTCAAGGTAAGGTATTATTCTCTGAAAAGTTTTAGGGAAGACTGGATAAAAACCAAACCAACAATTTGTGTTTATTTGGTAGCTTAATGTTTGAAATAACAAATTTGCATATAATTCATATCCCACGTCTCAACTATTACTGAGTCTCTGTTCTGTGTAGAGCCCTGCACTGAATATCCACTGCTTCAGGGAGGTTAGGGGAGACTCCAAAAGATGTGACTTATTTAAGCTGAAGGTGTGTACAATTTAGAGGAAAAAAGGGAATGGAAATACAAGGTATAGTCATTGTGTAATGGAATGAATTTCATTTATTGATTTATTTTGCTTTAGGTTCTTGCAGAATCAAATCCTACCCACTATGGCTTCTTTTGGAGGTGGTTTGATGAAATCTTTACTCTGTTAGATCTTCTGCTTCAGCAGCATTATCTGTCTAAAACCAGTGCCTCATTTTCTGAAAACTTTTATGGCTTAAAGCGAATTGTAATGGGGGACACTCAAAAGTTTCAGAGATCGGCAAGTGCTGGTCTCCCAAAGAAGCAGCTTTGGAAATCAATTGTGTTCCTGGTTCTTCTTCCCTATCTGAAAGTGAAGCTGGAGAAGCTGGTTTCTAGCCTGAGAGAAGAAGATGAATATTCTATTCATCCCCCTTCTTCCCACTGGAAACGATTTTACAGAGCCTTCCTGGCAGCCTACCCATTTGTTAACATGGCCTGGGAAGGCTGGTTTCTTATACAACAGCTTCGGTACATCCTAGGAAAAGCTCAGCATCACTCACCACTGCTGAGGCTGGCTGGAGTTCGGCTAGGTCGACTGACAGTTCGGGATATACAAGCTCTGGAGCACAAACCAGCTGAAGCCAGCATTATGCAGCATCCAGCCAGGAGGTAAGACCCTACTTAGCATTTCAAAAAAAATCTTTCATTAGTAAATCCTAAAGTCTTATCCCAATTTTATGAAACTCGTCTCCCTCAAGTCTATTTTGTGGTATTTCATAAAGCAATAGAAAAGTTATTCCTTGTACCCATAAAACAAGGACTGTCATCCTGGAAAGCTTCCTCATCATACTAGGTACGTTTCAGTGCACCCTTGCTATGTCCCAGGTCCTGTGCTATGTGTTTGCTTTATGGACATTATTTCACTCCTCATCACAACCCAATAAGGCAAATGTATTAGCTCCATGTAACAGTTGAGGAAACTGAGCCCTAACAGCTAAGTACCTTGCCAAGGCCACACAGATAAAAGGTGTCAGAGCTGACATTCAAGCCAGATCAGTATAATTCTAAAGGCTGTGCTCTTAATCATGATGCTGTTAGTGCTTTTAGTTTGTGTTTGTGTTCTCCTACAAGTTTAACTATATATTCCTCAATACTGCTAAGTTACTTTTTGTTAAGTGAGTTGGGTTTGTTTTTCTAGGTGCACTATCTTTCATTTTTAAAAAAGTCTATATAATCAAATTTTCTACCAATTTCTTTCTCAAAACCCTGTTTGTTAAAACAAAGCTTAACTCCTGTACTCCTAAAATACTGTAAGTCATTAACAGAGAATCATTTAGAATAGATCCCTAAGGAGACAGTGCCAATATAGCAACTTTTCAATCTCCCAAATCAGTGATTCTGATGAAAAGTGTAAACTGCATTTATATTAGTCATTCTAGGATTATACCGAAAACAGTTTCTCTTTGCCTACTTGTTCTCTTCTCCCAACAGTGTTAACGACAAGATAAAGTCAGCGCTGAAGAAAGCTGTGGGGGGCGTTGCCTTATCTCTTTCTACTGGCCTTTCTGTGGGTGTATTCTTCCTGCAGTTCCTTGACTGGTGGTACTCATCTGAAAATCAGGAAACCATTAAGTCACTGACTGCCCTGCCTACTCCACCACCACCTGTACACCTAGACTACAACTCCGTTTCTCCCCTGTTACCCAAAATGAAGACCGTGTGCCCGCTGTGTCGTAAAACCCGGGTGAATGATACTGTTCTTGCCACTTCTGGTTATGTGTTTTGTTACCGCTGTGTATTTAATTATGTGAGGACTCACCAAGCTTGTCCCATCACAGGTTATTCAACAGAAGTACAACATCTGATTAAACTGTACTCTCCTGAGAACTGAAAGGGACTAGCATCTTATCTCAGAACAAAAGTATTGCACTATAAGGCCACAGGGCTGGTTTTCAGCATACGTATCATTGATACTTCTCAGCCTCAATTCATAACTGTATGAACTTTAAACAACTATATGGATTTCTTTAAAAGGATATACCCATTTGATCTTAACCTTTTAGTCTGCTCTCTAGAACCCTACTTATATATAATTGACGAAGCTGATTGAAGTAGGAGAATCAGTATTGGCAGAAGATGTGAAAGCCAGTGTAGACGAAGTAGATAAAACAAGATAATTAGTATGGAAGTTTTGCCTATCCCTTTACTTAAAGAGTAAGAGGTATAGAATAGCTCTCAGGAAAAACCCGGGTTAGACCTCATAAAAAAATAAAGTAGGTGGTGATGGGGGAGCAGACCTTCTCTTTAGAAAAGAAAGCATTTATCTGCCTGTGAGGTGGAGATTTTTATCAGTTTGCAAACAATATGAAACAATGGACCTGCTGTTTATAGAAATGCTTAGAAACACTTTAAGAAAAAAAAATCCAGCTCCTTCCATATACTGTGACCCATTTGTTAAGTGACATCTGCTGTAGAATATCAACTTTTTTCCCCACTTCTCCACAGATGGTTTATTCCTGAGACTATATTTGGATCACATCTGCAGAGCAGGGATGAACTCTGGGTTTGAGTTTGGAAGTGCTGAAGAGATTGAGATACAACCCAGGTCATTCTGGGAATTGGCCCCAGGATCCAACTAGAGAGAGAGAGGGTCAGCCCACTGTCAGGGAAGAGGATCCTGTTTCCAGGAGACAAATTTATTAACTTTTAAAGATTTCCTTATTAGCCATATATATCTTTCTTGGGAAATTTGTTAAAAGAGAATAGGGCTCAAATGTTTATATATAGAGTAGTCTAAAAATTTCAGTGTGAAAGCAAAGCTGACATGCAATGAAGAGATTAAGTAAAACTAACTGTGTAAAGAAAGGATCTTTTAATAAGCTCTTTCTGCTTCTTAAGAGTATGCTAAGCTGTCATGAATTATTCTGGTTATTACTAAAGTTTCTATGAAACAAGTAAATTTTAAGAATAAATGTTTCTGGCAAAGAACTGCTCCATGTTGTCATGATTATATGGAAACTTAAAGATTACTTACTTGGGGTGTTTAAAATGGCAGACTAGTAAAAACATGGGCTTAAGAAAAAAAAAACATTACCAGAAGGAAAGATGACAATAATTTGTAAGTGCCTCTCTTGAGATAGGTGTTTTCCAATACTTTAACTCATTTTAGCAATCCAAAGCACATTCTCTGATAGCGCAAAGATGTGAAAGCTAAATTTTGAAATGGAATATCCTATGAATTTTAAAATATTAAAATTTTCACATACTGTAAGTATAATGGATATTTTAATAATTTTTGTTAAATCTCAAAGGTTTTACCAAAACAAATACGATAATTAAGCAAAGCATTTTTAATACAGTAATAAGTCAATAAGAGAACTGAACCAGATTCGGGATTGAAATGATGTGGTCCTCCACGAAGATTTCAAAGCCAGATTTTTCATCTCAACCTAAGGAAAACATGAAAGTATCAGTAATTCAAATGAATATAAAAGAAATGTATACATAATAAAACCAGTATCCAAATAGGGTACAACAGACCTGTGTGGAAAAACCACAACCAAAATCAGCTCAGAGAGAAGATTAAGGGATCATACCCTGGTCAAAGCCAACACTGAAGCAATGGCAATACCAGGTCAGACTCTACTTCGCTCATCATCGCATCATCGCAGTCCAGTGCCCTGTTTTCACATCCAAGAAAACTTAGGCTTACCTATGAAAAAAATAAAGGCTTCTTTTTAGATAAGTTTCAACCATGGGTTTTCAATTAATATTTCATTTTCCATTATGCTTTCCTTTAAGCAACTGTGCTATACAAAAATAAAAACTTGAACAAGTTTTATTTGGGGAGGTGTGGGTGGGGGGTGGACTTTGGTTTGTTTTTGAAGTACAGAGGAGACTGGGGAAGCATCTGTATTCAAAAATATTTTTTTTCCTAATGAACCCAAACACCATGCATGATAAAATCTCAGGCATGTTCATGAAGAGACTTACAGCCTAGTTCTAAAGCAAAAGCTTTGGGGAAGATTTTCTACTAAATTTCTTTATAAACTCCAGTTCATTTAATACACAATTTACAATTCTGCTGCCAAAAAAGATAAAAAGTACAGTCATAAAATTTTTATTCTTCTTAAGATTTTCTTAAAATTTTATTCTTCTTAAGAGTCCAAGAACCTAGAGAGGCTATGATTTGCCAAAGGTCCACAGCAAGTTAACAGCAGAGCTAGAAAGAGAACTGAGGTCTGTTTTGTTTTTTTTTTTTTTTTGAGACAGAGTCTCGCTTTGTTGCCCAGGCTAGAGTTCTGTGGCATCAGCCTAGCTCACAGCAACCTGAAACTCCTGGGTTCAAGCAATCCTGCCTCAGCCTCCCCAGTAGCTGGGACTAGAGTCATGCACTACCATGACCAGCTAATTTTTTTCCTATTTTTTTAGTAGAGACGGGGTATCACTCTTGCTCAGGCTAGTCTGGAACTCCTGAGCTCAAACAATCCTCCCGCCTCGGCCTCCCAGAGTGATAGGATTATAGGCGTGAGCCACCACCACCTCCAGGTTGAAGACTGACATCTGATTACTAGATTTATATTTTTCCACTAACAGCTAAATAAAAGGTTGAATTTCATTTTTTTTCAGGTTCCTATCGTTAGATTTACTAATGAGGGAGGCCATGGGCAAGATAAAGAAAGCAAGGCAAAGCCTGGGTAATTCACAACCTGAAGAACCAATTTCTGAATGAGAAAGCTGACTGCGTTTCATTTACTCCAAATCACACTTTCTAGTGGTATATAATCGCTGACATGGAAAAGTACCAGGATCACAAAGTCACCCTCTTCGGACTTTCAATATGACACTGTCAGTATCTAAATAACAGTTCTGGTGCCACCATATACTTCCTTCGGCCATCTAAAAAGGTCAATAGACTGATACTCCATAATTAAAATCTGACAGATGTTGCGGTCTGTGTTCACCATTCAGACAGGGAAACTAACTTATGGAGTGGCCTGTTATACAAGGGCTATGCTTGACCCTTTAGCTTGTCATCTGCTACAAGTGAAATAGGTATACATTAGAAGTAAGGAAATAGGCTGAGAGAGCTTAATTATTTAGATAACTCTGCCTAAAATCATGAAATTTGTGAGCAGAGCCAAGCTCTTAACCAATGAGTGCTTGACTTTAAAGCCCACGTTCCTTCCACCAGACAATACTGCTGTCTCACTGGGTCTCCTGCCTCCAGTTTCCCTCCCATCCTGGATATACTCTGAATATACCTCACATACTAACATCGATATATGGAAGTGTGATTATGTCATTACTCACAAGCATTCGATTGATCTCCATGGTCCAGGAAATAAAGTCCAAACTAGTTTGCTTAGCAATCAAGATATTTCAAAACTAACCTAAATTTATCCTTCACAAATGCCATAACCCTAAAATGTACCTTACAGTCTAACCAAGCCAGACTATTCTTTAGTTCTCAAATCTGCTCTATTCGACCTTGTGCCCTCCATCCAGAAAGGCCTCCTTTCCTTCTGCAGAAACCCTTGTACTTCAAAATTCTACCTCTCCAGTTTGTGACCCACCAAAATGCCACCTTTTGCAGGAAGATTTTCTCCATCAAGCCAACAGGAAATATCCTCCCTCTGAATTATGGAAGCACGTTATGCCTGTTTTGTGGTACCTATTTTACTTTGTATTTGAAGATCCAGACAGACAGCCTAAAATGGAATTCAAGATCTTTAAAAGTCTTCCCCCTACCTATCAGCTTCGTCTTGGCCCTTGGGCAAACCCCCCTCCCCCATGTGCTCCAGCCATACACAGCAGGTACAATTTTCTAGTTCTCTGTCTCAGTACACTTAGCTCACCTGGAGTGTCTTCCCCACCCCTTTCAATAGGTAGAAAGCCTAATTATACTTTCAAAACTTTACTCAAATGTCACCTTCTCTGTTAAGATTCCCTAACTCTTTCAAGCATCCGCTCCTCTGACTCCCATAGTACTTTCTTCCACCACAGCACGCATCAGACACCAACTACTCACTAGTTCCTGTTTTCTCTCCCTCTAGCTCAATCACACTGAGTTACTAAAGAACCACAACTGTGTTTTGCTGGCCTTTGTAGTCTCCGCACTCACAATGGTGCCTGGTACACAGAATGCGGTTCAATATATGAGTTTTATTCAGTCAGCGAGCGACCCTCCCTACTAAACCAGCACAATTTATAAAGCCAACTTACCTCCAACATTTCACGTAGGTAAAGACCATACCTCAAGCATCTCCAAGTCCTCATTCCCCCAGCCCCTACCTCATGGCGCTCTGCACAGCTCCCTGTGCAGAACGACCAATGCTTACACACGGTACACCATCAAAAATAATAGTAATGATGATGATAATGATAAGGTACAAACCAAAGTCGCCTTTGCGGGGGAAATACGACTAAGGCCGTAGCCAGGGCTCAAACCAAACAGCCGGGCAGGAGTCTGCACCCCCTTTCCGAACTTCTAAAACTCCTACGCCCTGGACTCTCTCAGGAGGGCCGCGAAGGATGAAGGCAGTCCAGTTCTGCAGCTTTCGGGCCCGAGCCATACCTGCTTCCCGCGTCCCACTGTCCTCTGCCTCGCTGGCCAGCCCGGGTCCCACAGCCCAGAGCGTCACTTTCCAGACAACCAATCCCACTGCCGTCTTCGGGTCACGTGGTGCGAGGAGCAGCCAATCGGAGGCCAGGGAGAACGTCAGGGGTGGAGCAGGAGGGACGGCAGACGTACCATTCGCATCGCGTCGCGTCGTTTCTTTGCGTCATGGCCTCTGTCCTGAGAATTAGTCCTGTTACTTTCCGTATTCTGAACAATTCTTTTCTTTTTTCTTTTTTTTCTTTCCCCAACACAATTCCCAGTTCTCGGACCTTGGGGCGACTGTTAAGCAGAGTGATTTTGCCGGTGCCTTGTGGTTTCACAGCTGAGACCGGGCATCTGAGGCGGGATCGGGGCGTGTGTGCGCCCTGGGCTTGCGGGAACAACCGTGGATTCCGACAGCGATCCCACAGCATTCGTTGCGCTGGTCTCGGGTTCGGGCCTGGGAGCTAGGGATTGGGGTGGACTGACAGGGAGAGAGAACTCAATGGCTGGCCCTGCGCTTGGACGTTTCCTAAATAATCAAAAGGTGCCACAAGAAAAGCGCAGCTAAATATCAAAGAAGTTCGGAGGCGAGCAGGAGAGGCTTCCTGGGAGAGGTGGCGTTTCATCTGGGGCTTGAAGGATGTGTGGGATTTGAAAATTAGGAGATTCTCATAGAAGGGATAATTTTAAATTCCCGAATTAGCTGAGAAAGCATAGGGGAGTTTGCTAAAATTAGGTAAAGTTGATACAGTTGGCGCGTGCGAGTTAGAAACACCTGGAGGAAACTTAACAGATGTTCCCCAACATAAAAAGCAAACAACAAAACCCCCCAAAATGCCTGGGACATAACCCAGACCTGCTGAATCAGATACTTTGGGGTTGGAGCCCAAGCATATATCTTTCGAATAAGAGCCGTAGGGGTGACTGTGATTTCTCTCCCAAGCTAGAGGACTAGTGTTAAAGAAGGCTGGTGGTAGGAGAATGGAAAGATAGGTCAAGACTTTGTTCAGGATAATAGCTGGGTGGCTGCGTAGTTCAGGCTACTCTGGAAAAAGTGGAAGAATTGAAGATTTCAGAGGCCAAGAAGTTAGATGATCAGAGCTGTACTTTAGAAAACTCAATCTTGAACTGTATTTAGCTTAGAGGGGTGCAGAGAGCGAAAATGGAGGAAGCTATTGCAATGGTTCAGGTGAGAGCTAATAAGAGCCTAAATTAGACTGTAGGAATGGAAATAGATGGCATATGAAAGCCGTATGAGGATGTGTCAAATAGGGATGGGTGAAAGGACATGAAGAAATAAAATGGAGAGTCTTCCGTACCAGACCTACTCCTTGTGCTTTAAGGATAGGGGAGTTTAGACAGTAAAGAGAATATGCCTTCGCATGCGTTATTTCCTCTGCCTGGTTTATCTTCCCCCTGCCCATCTCCCTTTCTCAACCTGGTGCATTCTTACTTACAGGTTCCAGCTCACATATCATCTCATTTAGGAAGTCTTTTTCTGATTCTCACAAACATAATTATTGCCATTCCTCAGAACACCTAGAGCACACTGCTTATACATTGCAAACTCTCCAGAGTGGCACTGGAGTGTAGTATGTAGACGTGGACTATATTGGCAAGCAACTTAAACTCTCCCCCAGTATCTCTATCTGTGAAAAGAGGATAATTATAGCATCTACCTGATAGAGCTGTTTGTTAAAAGATGAATTAAATGAGAACAATGCCTAATACATAGAATGTTCAATTGATGTTATTATGTATGTTGTGCTTTTATGAGTTGTTTAATAAATTTTTCTCCTTTTTAGATTGTGAATGGAACATGTGTCTTATTCTTCCAGCTAATAGTAAGGCTGTCTGGTAGAGAGTAGATGGGCTTTAGACGCAGATAGACCAATGATCAGATCCCAGCTCTGTTGCTTACTAGATGCGTAACCTTGAGCTTTACCTCACTGAACTCAGTTTCTTCATTTACAAGGTGGCGTAAATAATGCATGTCTTGCAAATTGTTATGAGGATTATATGAGAGAGAGAAAATTGCATATTTGGCTCAAGGAAGGCAGTCACTAAATTGCAGCTTTTATTTTGATGTGTAGTCCCAGAGCATAGCACCATGTTTGGAACATGGTAAGTGCTCAGTAACTGATTATTGAATGAAAAGCTGACATTATATGCCAGGCACCATGTTAAGCACTTTATGCATATTATCTCATTTCATTCTAACAAGTGCTCTGTGGAGAAGGCACTAGTATTATCTCCAATTTACAGAGAAGGGATTGAGGCTTAGAGTAGCTTAAGCAAAGTCTCATAGCTAGAATGTGGCACAGCTAGGATTTGAACACCTGAGGAACTCCAAAATAGCTGATTGAATGAAAGAGAGGAAACTTACCCAGAGTTAGGTAGTGGCAGCATGGTGGAACCAGGACTGTTGCTCTCGGTCACTATGCTATTTATGCTCTTTGAATCATTTCTGCATGAGATGGAGGCACATGAGGGTTGAGACCAACCTTTCCCCTTCAGCTTGTATTTGGCAGTTTGTGTCTGGTAAACATGCAGGCTGCTCATAACAACCACTGCTGATAAACCGAAATGCTTAGTGAATGAACACATCTTAAATAAATTGGGGGTTCTGGTTCTTAGCCAGTCATCAGCATTATGACCATATAACTTTCCTAAGATGTAGGAGAAAGCACTGTCCAAGCTGCTGATTTCAAGCTGTTTTGTATTTGGAACATTTGCTTTAGAGATGTCAAAGCCAAGATGTGAAGTCCTCCCTGGCTTGACAACCTAACTGTTCATATCCAGGGGACTTAACTAAGGGGTTTTAAAGAAGGAAAAGAAACCCCATTGCTCATCTTCCATGTTATTTCTACCCCCCTTCTCCTGATTTGGTCCCCAGAAGAATAAGAACGGAACAGCAATTTAATTCCTAGCTCTCCTGCCCAAATTATGTTATTCATATTTACTGGGAAGAAAAAGGGGAGGTAATTAGGGAGACTTCTGATTTTGAAGGCTCTCAAGCAATCCAGAATCCCAAACTAAAAAGGCAATGAAAGGATAGGAACCTTTGAATTAGACAGACCTGATTTTGAATTTTCTCAGTTCTACTTACTGGCCATGTAATCTCAGTTTTCATGTAGTGTGTAGAGCTCCCAGCATGGTCCCTTGCATCCAGTAAGCACATTGCCAGTAAATGGTGGTCATTTTTATCCTTCTCAAAGTAAGTCATAGTAGAGGGATTTCAATGTGAAAGTGAGGCTGAGAGTTAAGCTACATAGGAGTACTAAAAGTGGGACCAGATTCAGAAATGACATGAATGAAAGAGGGTTAAAGTCAATGCTGATAGCAGGCCTTTGGAGCTTGTTGTGTAGCTGTGCTGATTATACACCATAGTATCCATTCTGCCTCCTATCCTGGAAACTCCATTTGGGCAAACATGTGCAACAGTAATGCCAACAAAGCAGGATGTCATAGGGCCAGGAGCCTCAGTTGACAACAACAGCAACAAAAATAGAGATGCTCGGAGATATATTTAAGGATGTCATTTCATCATAAACAGACGGAGGTAGAAACAGAGTTGTTTGCTGGTTTGATTTAGAGGAAGAGAAGTATATTAGCTTTCTGTGGCTGCCTTAACAAATTGCCACAAACTTGATGGTTTAAAACAGCAGTTTAAAACTTAAAATGTTTATAGTTCTTTTACAGCTTGAAGTTCAATATCAGTTTCATTGGATCAAAAGCAAAGTGTCTGCAGGGCCACATTCTCCCCAGAAGTTACAGGGGAGAATCTGTCCCGTGTCTCTTCTGCAGGCTGCTGGCACTCCTTTGCTTGTGGCTGCATCACTCCAATCTCTGCCTCTATGATCACATTGCCTCCTCTTTTGTGTATAGCAAATGGCTCTCTGTCTCTCTCTTAAGAGAACACTGTGATTGGATTTAGGGCCCACTGGATAATCCAGGATAATACCAATCTCCCCAATTTAAGATTCTTAATCACATCTACAAAGACCCTTTTCCTTATAAAGTAACATTTATGGGTTCCATGATAATAATAATAATAAGTGGCCATTATTTAGCCTACTATAAGAAGCTTGACCCAGTTTAGTCAGCATCAGATAACTGACTCATCTGTTTATTTTTTTAACCATATAATTGTTTTTAATTATAAAACGGATTCATGCTTATTGTAAAGCATTTTAAAAAATACAGAACAGTTAAAAAAAAGAGAAGAAAAATAAATTAAATGAACTATCATCTGTAATCCCACCCAGGGATAGCCAGCTCCTACTCTATCAGCATTTTTTCCTAATCTGGGTCTTATGTCCATCACAAAGGAAAAGTAGGAAAAAGAATAAAAACAGAATATAACAAGTCATTTGGAAGGTAATGAGATAGGTTAGTATTGTTCACAATGAATATGTACCAGACTTCCAAATTTAAAATAAACATACAGTTTTGCAAACAATTAACCAGAGCAGAAGGTGCATGGATGATATATGGAAATGATGCTCCGTCCCTTAGCAGTGCTAAGTTTAACTTTGGCCTCTCGCTTGAAAACCCCTAAATTTTCCCATTGCTACCTCATTCACTCCCTGAGTTCAGACCCTGGCCTGCTAATCTGCACTGTCATGGGCACTTCTTGAGTCCTTATCAGTCTTCCTCAGTGGGTCAATGTTGTGAAGGCTGGGGGAGTCTGGCAGAGTTCCTGCTCCTCCCAGGCCGATATCAAAGGGCAGCAGGGGCTGTAACAGAAGAAAAACACTCAGACTAGAGCCAGATGTGGAACTGAAGCAGCAAGAGGAAACACAAGAGCGTAGGTAAAAAAAAAAAGTTTTTTTAAAAAATCTCATCCATCTCATTTTAGGGACAGTTTATGTCTGAGAGCATGAAGGGCTTACTAAAATAGTATTTAAGGAAAAACTTGTAAAGAAAAATGAGTAAAACCTTCTGGGAAGTGTGGAAAGGATGTTCTTCTAGAGCTAGAATCTCAGAAAATATTGTATTTATCATAGCTGTTATCAACACTCAAGTAATATCAATGAGACCACAGGGTCTGCTAGTCCAAAATCAATTAGATTCGTTCTGTGGGTCCCATCAGTGGAAGTCATAGGGAGACAAATTGCAGGTGAAAGTGAAGAAGCCATTTCTAACAGAGCTGTCAGAAAATAGAAAGAACAACTTTGAGAGATACTGAGTTGCTCATCATTGGAGGTTCAGATAGAAATTTTTTGGGAGTTGGGAATATTATAGAGGTGATTTAAGATTCAGATTGTTGGACTGGAATATCTTTAAAGTCCCTTCCAACACTTCTGTGATTCTATGATATAAATAGAATGTTATGAGAAAATTCCCATAAAATACCACATTTACATTTACCTCTAGAAGAGGCTCACCTACAAAAAAACAATTCTTGTTTTCCTGAAGGAAGTGAGAAGACAACCAAGAACAAACTATCCTCAGAAGAGTGTGCACACCCTGCTGGATGCCTACTTTTTCCCTCTTGGTGAGTATATACAACACCTACAGGGCTCCTGCTTTGCAAAGCAGAGAAGAGGTGGGTTTCCTTCTAGAGGAAGAATTTTGGTTTGAGTTAGTAAATATTTTGTTATGCAATTAAACAAAAGTAAGGGAATCCTTTCTGAATTATTTGCTTCAGAGCTCTAATTTCAATTTAAGAGGCTATTCTCTCATCTATGAAGCAAAAGAAGGGTTGACCATAGTTTGATGACCATGCCTCAAAAGCTCACATTTTTTTCCAAGTCTTAGAGATTCCCACAGCACAGGGTAGACCTATTAGGAGAGAAGGAAAACTCCTGCTTCCACATCACACTGTTTATAAAGAAATGTACTTTTAAAATTTAGAAGAACATGGGAAGAGTTGGCCGGGCGCAGTGGCTCACGCCTGTAATCCTAGCTCTTTGGGAGGCCGAGGCAGGCGGATTGTTTGAGCTCAGGAGTTCAAGACCAGCCTGAGCAAGAGCGAGACCCCGTCTCTACTAAAAAAAATAGAAAGAAATTAATCGGACAACTAAAAATATATAGAAAAAACTAGCCGGGCATGGTGGTGCATGCCTGTAGTCCCAGCTACTCGGGAGGCTGAGGCAGGAGGATCACTTGAGCCCAAGAGTTTGAGGTTGCTGTGAGCTAGGACGACTCCACGGCACTCTAGCCAGGGCAACATAGTGAGATTCTGTCAAAAAAAAAAAAAAAATTTAGAAGAACATGGGAAGAGTTAAAAAGATTTATGAATTCAATATCAATTGACATTCTTTCAGGAGTAGAATAAAACTTTTCAAAATGTCTAAAATATCACATAAAAATACCAAAATTTACATTTGTTTTTAAGCAAGATCTTCTACAGGACATACACTACAAAACTATACTTCCTTAGTTCTCTAGCTCCTTCCTTTCTTTCCCCTTTGGATTATGAACAGGAGCATCTTCTGCCTTTTGCATATTCTCTAATAACCTACCTTGGCTCCTTCGCCAACCCCTCCCCTTTATATCTGGGCCCAATGTTAGTGTTTTGCTTTGTTTTTTCTTTTTTTTTTTACAGACAGGATCTCACTCTGTCACCCAGACTGGAGTTCAGTAGCATGGTCATAGTTCACAGTAAACTTGAATTCCTAGGCTCAAGCGATCCTCCCACCTCAGCCTCCAGGGTAGCTGGGACTATAGGCATGCACTACCATGCCTGGCTAATTTTTTAATTTTCTGTTTTTGAGATAGAGTCTTACTCTGTTGCTCAGGCTAGAGTGCAGTGGCATCGTCATAACTCACTGCAACCTCAAACTCCTGGGCTCACATGATTCTGCCTCACCCTCCCAAGTAGCTGGGACTACAGGCACGTGCCGCCACACCTGGCTAATTTTTTATTTTTTGTAGAGATGGGGTCTCACTGTTGCCCAGACTGGTCTTAAACTCTTTACCTCAAGCGATCCTCCCATCATGGCCTCCCAAAGCGCTAGAATTACAGATGTGAGCTACCATGTTTGGCCTTTTTTAATTTTTGTAGATACAGAGTCTTGCTATGTTGCTCAGACTGATCTCCAACTCCTGGGCTCAAGCAATCCTCCTGCCTCAGCCTCTCAGAGTCCTGGGATTATTATAGGAGTAACCCCTCACACCTGGCCTCAATGTTGGTGTTTCTTGATCTTAAATGGAAAATGGATGAAAATTTCAGCGTTGCAATTTTTCCATTATGGGGAAATATTAAGCATTCACCTTTATCTATGTCAGTTCATGCTGGAAAGGCTAAGGATATTTGCCAAAGTGGTTAGAAAACAGTACTATTAAAGGTGATCTCCAATGTTAAAATATATTTCCAGTAATTGATAGCTTTGAAGAAAATATAATATTGTAATCTCTGAAATTCTTGTTAATATAGAAACAACACTTCTGTTCTGATTATAGGAACTCCTTTCTGTTATTGTTTGGAGCACAGAGGGGCTGCTGAGATGGAGAGTCCCAAGACTGATACAGAAATGGCATATCCTGAGATTATAGTAGAAGTGGGCAGAGTCACTTTTGGAGAAGAAAACAGGAAGAAGATGACCAATAGCTACTTGAAAAGATCTGAGAACTCCAAAATCATCCAGGCTATATGTGCACTGTTAAATTCTGGAGGGGGTGTGATCAAAGCAGAGATTGATGATAAAACCTATAGTTACCGATGCCATGGGCTGGGACAGGATTTGGAAACTTCTTTTCAAAAGCTCCTTCCTTCAGGTTCTCAGAAATACCTTGACTACATGCAGCAGGGGCACAGTCTCCTAATTTTTGTGAAGTCCTGGAGCCCAGATGTTTTCAGCCTCCCACTAAGGATTTGCAGCGTGCGCTCCAATATATATCAGAGAGATGTCACTTCCGCTATCAACTTGAGTGCCACCGGTGCGCTGGAGCTTCTGAGAGAGAAGGAGTCTAGATGCCAAAGAGAAAGGCCAAGGGTGAAGGAGCTGCAGTCTCGGCAAGTTCTCCACAGATTCATTCAGGAAGAGGAAGATATGAAAACATCTGCCTCAGAATTTTTTAAAAGAGACAAACTCACGTATAAGGAGAAACTCAACTTTACTGAGTCAACACACGTTGAGTTTAAAAGATTCACCACCAAAAAGGTTGTACCTCGGATTAAAGAAATGCTGCCTCATTATATTTCTGCATTTGCCAACACTCAAGGGGGGTACCTAATTATCGGGGTGGATGATAAGAGCAAAGAAGTGTTTGGATGTAAGAGGGAAAAAGTGAACCCAGACTTATTAAAAAAAGAAATAGAAAACTGCATAGAAAAATTGCCTGCATTCCATTTCTGCCATAAGAAGCCAAAGGTGAATTTCACTACCAAAATCTTGAATGTGTACCAGAAAGATGTCCTGTATGGTTATGTGTGTGTGGTTCAAGTGGAGCCCTTCTGCTGTGTAGTGTTCGCACAGGCCCCAGATTCCTGGATCATGAAAGACAATTCTGTCACAAGGCTGACAGCGGAGCAGTGGGTGGTCATGATGTTGGATATTCAGTCAGGTAAGGAGAGAGTGACATCATTACCCAGTCGACAGGGAGGAGCCCCCTTCCCCACCTTTTGTGGATATTCAGTCATGCATTTAGTTAAAAAGTAGAAATTTGGTTTTGCTTACAAATGTTCTCCCATTGCAGGTTCTTTTCTAATATCTTTACTTCCAACCGCTCAAGAATAGAAACTCTTTGAGGTCAAGAAATGTTTGGATTTCAGTCTTATTTTGAGAGACCAAGGTGGGAGGATTGCTTGAGGCTAGGAATTTGAGACCAGCCTGGGCAATGGCGAGGACCACCCCCTGCCCCCCAACTCTACAAAAAATAAGAAAAATTAGCTGTGTGTGGCAGCCCATGCCTGCAGTCCCAGCTACTTAGGAGGCTGAGACAGGAGGATCACGTGAGGCCAGGAGTTTCAGGTTGCAGTGAGCTATGATCAGACCACTGCACTCCTGCCCAGGCAACAGAGTGAGAGACTCTTGTCTCCAAAAAAAAAAAAAGATATTTCAGAGAAACATTGTTTAAGAATGACTCTCCACTAATTCTTTCAAGAGAAACATTGTTGACAAACGTTAGACGCTAATATCTAAACCACCTGGCTTGGGGCGCCACCCAGTGGGGAGAAAATGATGAAAAAGGAGATATTGGGCAGGGAGGAGGACGTCTGATGTTTTCATTTCCCTTGCAGTTTTGCTTGGAATCAGCCTTGGCGATTTCTAATGAATCCATAAAGGACATATAGGCTGAAGTAAGCTTATCAACTTACCTTCTTGGTCAGTGTGGTCCAAATCTGACAAAAGAAACTTGGATCAAAACTTGAGAGATTAGAGAATTTTATTGGATCATTCTTTTCTTTCCCTGAATTTGAGTTCACTTCTCTCCTCTCTCTTCCTTTCCCTCTCCCCCCGCCAGACTAGAGATCCTGCCGCTTTTGATTCCAGCTAACCTTGGATGGGGACTTAAACAGCAGCTGTAACAATATGTATAAAAATAAAACACTGATCTTAACTAACTTGGATGATCCCCACGAGATGCCATTTTTTCTTAGAGATAGCCTGGAATCAGACTATGAGAGTTGAAAGGAACTTTAGAGACCATTACCTCATTCTTGCATGAGAGAAGTGAAATGACTTGACCAAGCTGAGTCACATGGTGACTTAGAATACGCACAGTGTGACCCCTGCAGGAGTTCCCAGACTTCCTCTCCTGACATATGGGAACTGTCTGAGGCATAGTAAGGGCGACAGCAGCTCAGGCACCTTGCACACACAGGTACAAAGAACAACAAAGTGTTCTTTTACCGTTTATTTTTTGTCTGAAACAACTTTCCATGTAATTGTTTAGCTCCCTCCAGTTTGGCCACACACTACAGCTCTCAACTGATTTCAGCAGCTTCATCTGCACCAAGCAGCCCAGGATATCCTATAAAAGTCCTGGAATTTAAGGAGGCTCTGCAACAACATTTGTTTCCAGGTATTTCCTCTTTATTTCAGCTGAGGAGACTATTTATTTTCAAAAATTAAGTTGAGAGTTACTGGTAGCAATTAAGTCTTTCTCCTTAGAGAAGGTCAAATGTAGAACTCAGCAGACATAATGGTCCTAAAATAATGTACGTGTCTGAATCTTGTTTCCTGGTCATCGGATCCCTCCTATATTTTTGTGTGCTTTTGAGCTTCCAGCCACATATGGCTTTAGTTCTCCAAATTTGAGAGTGCTGAGTTTTCAATGCAGAAGGAGCAATTGGGTCACCTGAACTCCTTCTAAAGTGGGTTTTCTCAACCTTGGTGCTATTGACATTTGGGTCAGATAATTCTGTTTGGGGAGGGTCCCCTGTGAATTGTAGGATGTTTAGCAGCATTATTGGTTTCTACCTATTAGATGCCAGTAGCAACCTTCCAGTGGTGACAATCAAAAATTCTCCAGACATTGCCAAATGTCCTCGGGATTGTGGAGGAGTCGGGGGATTGCTGCTAGTTAAGGACCACTGTTCTAAAGGAAAGCCCTTAGTTTCCCGAAAGCATCAGGTTCACAGAAAACTCCTAACAGGAAGGAGTGCCTTCCTAGCAGTAGTGGACTGTCTGGCGTTGAGGAGAGGGTGCCAGAAGGCTACTTTGTGAAGACCCCTGCCTGATAGCTTTCTCTTATACTACAGCTGTCAGAAATGGGAACGGCTGATTGTAGTCCAGGACTGTGAAGATGGGGTGCTCTCTTTGAAAACAGGGAAACCCATAGTTCCAAGGCCAGAATAATTTCTTCCTGCGATGTTACAGGAGTGCTTACCATATACTTTTGTAAGTGTTGGTAACTTCTCTTCCTTGAATTTTCAGTGACACAGGAAGAGATACAGTTTAAACCAGAGTCCCTCTGTCAGAAGCTATTCTCAGATCATGAAGGACTGGAGGAATTAATGAAGACACAGATATATCCTTGTTCTCAGGGGATCGTGATATTTTCTAGAAGCTGGGCTGGTGATGTTGGCTTAAAAGAAGAACAGAACATCCTGTGCGACGCTCTCCTAATAGCAGTTAACAGCCCCCTGGTTCTCTGTACAATCCTGATAGACTCCAGTTGGCTTGGAGGACCTGAATATGCCCGAAACACTGCTCATCAGTTAAAGCAGAAACTGCAAACTCTTGGTGGTTACACAGGAAAAGTGTGCATCATTCCAAAGCTGATACACCTGACCAGCACACAGTGTAGACCTGGTGAGATCCCTGTGCACTACCCCCAATCTTACAGGCTCGCTGATGAAGAAGAAATGGAAGACTTGTTGCAGGCCCTTGTGGTGGTCTCCCTGTGCTCCAGATCTCTTCTGAGTGACCAGCTGGGCTGTGAATTTTTCAATTTGCTCATAGCGGAGCAGGGTGAATTGCTTTCTGAGAGCCTCCAGGACATGCGGGAATTGTTCATCCACTGCTTTCCAGGAACCAGGAAGACAGCCCTAGCCATAAAAATCTTGGAGAAAATTAAGGATTTGTTCCACTGCAAACCAAAAGAGATCCTCTATGTTTGTGAAAGCGACTCCCTAAAGGATTTCGTGATGTAAGAGTTTTATCAACTAAACACACATAAAAATTTAGTCAGTCTTTTCAACTGTGTCATAAAAGTAATTTGTGTTTTTAGTTTAAGTTTTTCCAATGCCTTAGCCACATGAGTGCAAGAGCGCAAACTATATACACATTTCCAAATGATAAGGGAATTGAAAGAAAATGTGTAATGTTTCATTTTAAACATCTCATTATAAATAAGCCAAGAATGCATAACTTAATTTTTTTAATTTTAATTTTTTTTTAGAAACAGGAGCTCACTCTGTCACCCAGGGTAGAGTGCAGTGGTGCAATCATAGCTTACTGTAATCTCAAACTCTTGGGCTCAAGTGATCCTCCCACCTCAGTCTCCTGAGTAGCTGGAACTACAGGCACACACCACCATGCCCAGCTAATTTTTAAATTTTTTTGTAGAGACAGAGTCTGTTGCCCAAGCTGTTCTCAAACTCCTGGACTCAAGCAATCCTTCTGCTTCAGCCTCTCAAAGTGCTGGGATTACAGGCATGAGCCACTGTGTCTGGTCATAACTTTAAATTTATAGAACTAGAAACATTTTTTGTTTCACAATCTGTGGCCTTAAATTTAAGAAAAGTAGAAATGAACCTATTTTGCTTTAAATATACTTTTTGCATGATACTTAAAGTCGTAGGGTATTTCTGTTAATTAGACATTGTACTTAACCGGAACTTGAATTTAAATACGATCTGATTTTGTTTATAAAATGTTTTCATTTTTTGACTTGTTCTACATCCATAATTTTAGAAAATATGCAAATTTCCTTCTGATTTAAATCTCTAGCTTTCAATTTAGTAAAATAAATTGGTCATTATATAATTCAGCAAATGAGGGCAAAATCATTTTGGTTTTGGTTTGGTTTACTTGTTCAATAAATCTTTTTTTACAGTTTAAAAAAATATTTCAAAATATTATTTAAGGGGATATAAGTGTTTTGTGACATGGATATTTTGTATGCTTCAATCAGGGCTTTTGGTGTGCTTATCACCAGAATAGTGTTCATTGTGCCCAATAGGTAAGTTTTTATCCAACACCCACCCTTCCAGCCTCCCCATTTCTTGGTTTCTTGTGTCCTTTATATGGCTTTCAAGGAATCTTATTGAGCACTGTTTATATGCTAGCTAGACACTGTGCTACATTTAGTGTTAGAGGAGAAAACATATTGAAGACCTTGCCATAAAAAAATGTGAGTGTTGTATAATTAGTATAATAGTAAAGATACACTTATTTTAACTTAGGATGGAGATTGGTCAGTAAATACTCCCCAGTGAAGGAGACCCTGGGGCACACTCCTAATAAGTCAGTAGGAGAAGTCAATAAAATGGGGAGGGTTTTCTAGGCAAAGGGCATAGCAAGTCCAAAGCCATGGAGACACTAGAGAACCAGAATGGTAGGTCTGACTGGAGCAGCGAGGGAATGTGGGTAAAAGCAGCTGGTGACGTTGGAAAGGAGGCAGATGCCGGGTTATGAAGGATCCTAGGGACTGTGCTAAGGACTACATTATTTATTAAGCTTTACAGCTAAGTTGAAAAATATCCCAGTCAAAAGACTCATTCAACGAATATCTATTGAACTTCTAATGTGAGGGGAACACAAAGATGACTAAGAATCACGGCTTTTCTTCAAGAGTCCACACAGTCCAAAGTGGAAGAGAAGTACATAAATAGTTATGATTCAAGGCTTAGGGAGTAAAGTTCCAGAAATGACATAGGTAAAATCAGGGAATCTGTAGGAATTACTTGGATCCAAATTAGAGGAGGCAAGAAACAACCAAATTTGTTAAGAAAAGAATACATGGCCAGGCATGGTGGCTCATGCCTGTAATCCCAGCACTTTGGGAGGCCGAGGTGGCAAGATCACTTGAGGCCAGGAGTTTGAGACCGCTGTCAGCATCATAGTGAGAACTTGTCTCTAAAAAAAAAGAAAGAGAAAAAGAATACATACATGCTAAAACATGCTATTAGGAAAATTGTGCTGTGTAAATGCAGTAGTTCCAGAGAAACTAGCCCTATAGATTTGTCGCCCTACTTGACATGCCATAGAACTCAGCAAAACTCAGCAACTTCTTGATGTTTCCCTTACAAAACCTAACCTGAAGAAGCTTTAGGTTTTTTTTTTTTTGAGACAGAGTCTCACTCTCTTGCCTGGGGCGAGTGTCGTGGCATCAGCCTAGCTCACAGCAACCTCAAACTCCTGGGCTCCAGCAATCCTACTGTCTCAGCCTCCCAAGTAGCTGGGACTACAAGCATG
>CAUYSK010063573.1:0-48748 GCA_963575035.1 Avahi laniger | reverse complement strand
CACTATTTAGTCTAGTCCAGTGATTCTAGATGTCCCAGCTGATAATGACCCCAGGCTGGCAGAGCTTGCTTTTTGGCTCTCTAGATGTCTTGGCTGCTGTCTTTGCTCAGAGTTTGGGGTGGGGGAGCTGGCTGCGCTCTGTTGCTGGGCACCACTGTCTGAGCTCTGCAATCAGGCTGAGTTACTGGTTAGGCCCTGCAATCACCTCTGATCTGGCTGGGCCACAGAGTGCTTTCCTCAGCTAGGTGGTGCCAATTTTTGAGTTCAGCAGCTGGACAGGTCTTCAGGAGGATTCCTGAGGGTAGGTGGAGTTGCTGATCAGGATGGATGGGACTATCTGCTGAGCTCAGTAGAAATGCATGGCTGAGGTTTGCCTCCCTGCCCAGGTGGGAACATTGGTTGGGCTTTGAAGCTGATCTGAGCACTGTTTAAACTCCCAGCTGTGGCAAATCTAGCCTCTGCTCTTTTCTAAATTTACTGTGGCATCTCTGTACCTGGGTAGAGCACCAGGGTATATCAGAGGCTTGTTCTGGAAGTTGGCCATGTAAGATTTCAAGCCACATGGAACTTCCTTTTACTTCTGGAAATGACCAGATCAAACTCTGTGGGTGGGCCATGCCCTCAGCTGTAGATTATGCAGTTAAACCTCTGACTGGGTGCCAACCTTGCCAAATACCCGGAGTTACCAAGATATGCCCTGGTGACTGTGGGCTCGAACTCCTTGGCTTTGTTTCTGCCTGACCCCGGGTGATCTAGCTGTGTTGTTCCCTCCTGTGTTTCCCTTGAGGTTAGAACAAAGGGGGTTCCTGGGAAGCAGCCCAGAATGCAAGGGAAGCTGGATGGCAGCCTGCAGTTCTCCTTTCCCTCTGCAGTCACCGTGGTCCCTGAGGAGTCATCTCCGGTGGCACTGTGCTGACTTGGAGGAGCCTGAGGCGTGAGATGATCAAAATGAGACTGTCTTATCCTTTCCGTGTGGTTTCTATACTGCTCTGTGGGCCACACAGGTGACCCAGGCTTATTTCCAACGTTGAGAGTTTTCACCAAGGTATTCTTGTTTGTGGATAGTTGCTAGCTGAAATTTCTGTGGCAGGTAGTGAAGGCTGGGACCTCTTACTCTGCCGCCCTGCTTACATCCTTCTTCCTAATGTATAAAAGGCACATCCACCCCACAGAATAACATGTTGATACGTGTAAATATAATAATAACAAATAAATAAATAAATACTAGCCCTCATGATTTGGAGGCATCAAAATTCTGTTTCAGAGCAAAATGCATATAGTTGGCAGCCTTACTAATTTTAGTATTCCATTACCATCATGTTAAAACTGGTGAGTCTTCCAGCTGAGATTTGGCTTAAAATATTCTCTGTACGCTTTGGTACTGTTTGATGCTATCTTTAAAGTAATGGTAATGATTATTATTATCATTTTCCTGAATTTTTAATGGAAAATTCAGGAAAAGTAAATGTAAAATATAGTGTCTACTACCAGACTAATTCAAACCTCTCAAGTCAAGTTTTCAGCAAAACCATTAAGTAGGAAATACTTGTCTTCATCTTATTCTTTTACAATCTCTTCATTAACTTTTTAAATTTTTTTTATTTTTTAAAGACAAGGTCTCACTATCCTTGGCTCAAGGAGTCCTCCCGGCTCAGCCTCCTGAGTAGCTGGGACTATTGGCAGGTGCCACTGCCCCGGCTGTACCCTCATTTCAACATCCCTCACTGAATGGTATTGGGATAAATGACCTTCTCCTCACAATAAAGAGCCCTTTGGTCTGCCACATGACGGTCAATCAGTCAAGCCAAGTCCTTTCCAGGCGATTTCCATGTAAGGGAGTCACCCTTACATACCAAGGAATGACACAAAGGAAAGAAACATTTCCAGCTTGGAGCATCTAGGACGGAACACAGGTAAGCCGACACTCAGGTGAACGGCCTTCGCGGTCCGTGAGCTGAAAGTGCGTCTTAACCTCAGACTCCTCCCTTTGGTATCTTTCAAGACCAAATCTCTTTTCATGAATATATTGGCTTCTGTTCACATTTGAGCACAGCTCACTTACTACAATCTGTTTGCCAGCACTTTTATAAATGTCTTAGTTAACGTAAACCTTTATTATTATTCATAAAATTACCAAGACTCAATATTTACTTCGCTATCTTTCTGTGGCTATGAATTTTACAAGGTGACTATCTGTTGCATAAAGAAATATTTTATTTTACCATGCTTCAAATTTATTACCGTCTTAATTTCCCTTAATGTCTCTATGAGAACCTTTATACCCAAGCATTTGGAAAGTCATACTCATTTATCCTGTTGTTCATAACTCATTTAAAAACCATAATAGCATTTCACTCTCACCAGTCACTGGAGTGCTGACCCAGACCCGCAGGTTTAAATGCCAGATTTTGAAACCACAATTAAAATATTTCATCAACTCATGAGGCTTATCTGTTACTTTTTCATAATTTCTTGAAATATTGTGGATGTTTTTGCCATATTCTGCACATGTGTTTAAGCACACTAACACAAGATTACTCAAAAATTATTGATTTAGATGTTAAATTATGCTTAAAATAATCAAAGAAAACACATTTATACTACATTTAGAAAAATTGTACCTATGCAATTTATATAAGCTAGTCTCATGTTGGCTTCACTTAAAAAATATCTTAATAGAGAATAAAAGTTATACCCTAATGTTTGAACTACAGCTGTCTCTTGGTAGTATTTTTTTCTCAATTATTTCTGTCATCTAATCATAATTCCTATGATTTTTACTATGTTGTCTTATCAGTGTTCCTATAATTTTTATTATGAACTTAAAATATTTATGAAGAAAAAATAAAATTGTAAATAATAACAATTTTGAGTTTTGTGAAAAATGCTATATTATAGAAATTGATATTTATTTGTATTTATCTGAAGATATTATTCATATCAATGCCCTTGTTTTTTCTGTATTTTTAACAACTTTCTTGAGATATCACTCATGTATCATTTTATTCATCCATTTAGAGTACACAATTCAAAGGATTTTAGTGTATTCACAGTGTTGCACGACCACCACCGTTATCCATTTGAGGGCATTTTTATCACTCCAAAAAGAAATCACGGACCCATTTCCCCACAAGTTCCCAGGAAGGGGAAGTGAGATGGAGGCACAGGCCTGCATGACGCAAGGCGGGAGCCACGAGTCCAGGACCACGCGGCCTATGGAAGTTGGGAAAAGCAAGGAAACAAATCATCCCACCGAGCCTGCGGACAGGAATGAAGCCCTGCCGACTCCGTGATTGCAGCCCGTTGTGCCCCGTGTCACACTGACCCACAGAACTAAAAGAAAATACATTCATTTTATTTTAAGCCCCCAAATCTGTGGTAATTTGTTATAGCAGCAGCAGTAGAAAACTAATACACCAGTGTATACAAATAAAATTGATTTTTGTATACTGATCTTCTGTCTTGTAAACTGCCGAAATATTATTTATAATAGTTTTTTAGTGGATTCCTTAGAATTTTCTATATAAAAGGTCTGCAAATAAAGATACTTTTATTTCTGCCTTTCCAGCCTGGATGCCTGTCACTTCTTTCTGTTGACTGATCGTCCTGTCTGGAGCTTCCTGCACGATTTTGAATGGAAGTGGCAAGACTGGATATCCTTGTCTTGTTTCTGATATTAGTGGACAAACATTCCGTCTTTCAACAATAATGTGATGTTAGCTGTGGGTTTCTCATGGATGTTCTTTGTAACTTTGAAAAAGCTCCCATCTATCTCCATTTTGTTGAGTAGTTTTATCAAGAAAGACTGCGGGATTTTTTCAAGAGCTTTTTCCGTGTCTATTAAGATAATCATGTGGCTCTTCCCTGTGTTTTAAGGGAACTCGGGATTTTTAAAAACCCTGTATAGTAAGTCACACATACAAGGAAATGACGGTCATGAAGGAAGAAGGTTACTTAGAGTTTCCCAGAAACAGGAGGTGTTTCTGCCACGCAGGGCCATGCTGGCAAGCAGCAGGGTCTGCCAGGAGACAGAAGGATCCAGGGAAACAGTGGGCAAGGGCCTTCACTGCAGTTTCCATGGGGAAACATGGGCAAGGTAGGTTAAATAGCCTTGGAATTGGCTAGTTTTAACAATTTCAGCTGGCTCTGAGGCTTACAGGCTCTCCTAGTAGTCTAAGTGTTGGTTACTTGACCCTGGGGAATGTATCCCTGAGTGTGAGAGCCCAGCAGAGGAGGTGCTTGGGTGTGCGGGCTCTGGGCTGGCTGGTTTATGCATGAAAGATGTTCTTGTAGGCAAGTTGTTTGCTGTCTCTAGAAATTGACCGGCCCTGCAAGGAGCAGTTGCTCCAGAGTCTACAAGGCCCAGATGTGAAAGAATCAAAAATAACAAACGAATGAAGAAACAAAACAAAAAACATTAAGAAAAAGACATGCTTAAGGACGGGCATGGTGGCTCATGGCTATAATCCTAACACTTTGGTCTCTACAAATTTAAAAATGTTAGCCAGGCATGGTGGCCTGTGCCTATAGTCTCAGGTACCTGGGAGGCTGAGGTGGGAGGGTCACTTTGGCCCAGGAGGTAGAGCTTACAGTGAGCTAGGATCGGGCAACTGCACTCCAGCCTTGTAGGAACTCAGGAACTCAGGGCAACAGAATGAGACGCTGTCTCGAAAACAAAACAAAACAAATAAACAAAACAAACAAAAAAATCTTAATACACTCTTCATTCCATTGAGTGGTATATTAATTTTGGATATTAAACCAATTTTGCATTCTTAAGATAAATCTCACTTGATTATGCTATATAATGTTTTTTGCACATCACTAGAGTGTCTTTTTTTTTCTTTTTATCCCCTTGTGATGCCTTCTGGCTTCGTCATCAGGGTAATGATGACCTCACAGAATGAGCCAGGAAGTATTCACTATTCTTCTATTTTTGGGGGAAGAGATCCTGGAGAACTCATATTAGCTTTTCTTTAAAGGTTTGGGAGAATTCACCCATCAAGCCATCTGAATTTGGACTTTTTTATGGAAAGGTTTTAACTTAAATTCAATCTGCTTGCTTGTAATAGATCTATTAAGATTTTCTTGATCCAGTTTTGGTTGTTTGGGTCTTTGTAGCTATTTTCCCATTCTAAACCACTCTGAGCCAATTTTTAAATACATAAAATTTCATGAAATTTTTCAAATTCATTAGCAGTTATATAAATATCTCTTTAATAAGTTGTATTTCTTTTATTTTTGGTACTTATTTTATTTTTTATGCAAACAGAAAAGACATTGAGACATATTTGATATTATATCTCCATTTTCTTCTATTATTTTCTCTTTTCTTGGTTAGAGGTGTCACTTTTTTGTCTCCTTTCATGAATCCTAAGCAAAGAGTTCCTGGATTTTATATAAATCTCACTATTTCTGCTTTCTAATTCATGAATTACTACCTTCATATTTATTTCTCTGCTCTATTAATTAGAATATTTTAACAAGTCTTGTAGAATTATGAATTTATAACAGAACATTGAGCCATAGTTGAAGACTGGCAGAGGGACTGAATTTGTGGGTTCCTTCTGAACATAAATGCAAATATTTATTAGCTTATTTCATATGAAATTGTCTTTTATAAAGATAAAAATATAACTGGCTCCATGAACAAAAATGCCTTTTTGCAGTTCTCTTATGTTTCAAGTTCCCAGGCCAGAGAGATTTGCTGACCAGAGCTTTGTGACTTTCTGTTTCACTGATCCATTCCCTTTTGAGTAGTTTTTCAGAAACAGTGAACCTCCTTGCAGCCACAAGGTAACTACAAGGCCTCACACCACTTCAGTGAAGGTGAGGTAAGTGGCATTCCACCACAAATCGTGCCCAAGGCCCGCTGAGCAACCTACTCCCCAACACCTGCATGTGCTCGAGACCAGAGGGATGACCAATGTTAACCCCTAGCTCATTATACTGGTATTAATAGAATCTCTACCTTAGGAGGGGCTTATCTGCCATTTTTTGATCATGCCATGTATGTGCCAGTATGATTTCTCACTGTGTTTGCATGCCCCGCTCTCCACCTGAGCGTGTGATGATGCTCACTCACTGCATTGGCCCAGGGAGGAGGACTTGAGGCAGTTCTGCCTCCCAGTTGACGTCATTCACAATAAACTTCCTTTCTTCCTTGACAATCCTCCTTGTGTCAGTAATTGGCTTTCTACGTGGTGAGCAACTAAGCCTAGAAAATAAAATAAAACCTTTTGTGGGTTCATTAACAAAAATGGTCGAATATTGTCAATTTCATGTGGCTTAAACTTTGAAGTTGCCCACAGGTATCTCAAGCTTGAACTGTTCAAATGAAACATTATCTTTCCCTTCCTATTTACTGTTACTCTTCTATTCCCTACCTTAATCTGCAAATCCACCCACATACCCAAGCAGAAACAAAGTGCGACTTAGACACCTTAGCTTCTTCCTGTTTAATCTCCTTCTGTACCAGGTCTTGGATTGCTGCAGATTCTTACTTGTTGGGGTGCCTCGTATCTTATATCCAGCTCCTTCTCTTACCCACAGTGTGGTCTGGGGTGAACTTCACGTTTTCTCTCTTTTGGATTACTACCTCTAGTCATTCCCCTCCCCTTTCCCAAATTCACTCTGAAATCAGAGTGATTTTTTCTTAATATAAAGCTTATGTTTTCCTCTGCTTCAAAATCTCACACTGACTATAGGATGAAGTTCAAAGTTATTTACAATAGTTTATCTTCTTCTTCAAAGTCTTTTCCATTCTTAGATCTTAAGACATGTTTCTAATTATACCTTTTTTATTTTCTAAATTCCCATTATCCCATATTACTTCCAGTGCCTTGATTCTTTTATAATTTTGTTTAGTAGCCCAGTAAATGTCTATTTATATTTTAATTCTTAGTGCAAATATCTACAACCCTATGTAGGTTCTTCTGTTATCCTTCCTACCCCATACCTACCAAAATTTATCTATTATGCTCACATGTTTTCAACCTTGTAAAACTTCTGTCATTGAAATTGCAACATACTACTCATGAAAACATATAGGTACACAGGGACACACACAATCTGCATCCCTCTGTCAGAGTCTACGCTCCGTGGGGGCAGTGCCACGTCTTATTGGTACGGTTGTGCCCACTGATTATTTTACTGGAGCTCATTCAGAAACAGTTGCCAAAACAAAGTGAGAAGAGACAGATTTATATATGTGATGAGGTAAAAGCATTGCTTAGCAAACAAAATATTTCAAGAAACAAATTTGTCTTAATTTAAATTTGAATTTCTTAGGACACAGCAGCAGCAAACAGAGGGTTACACAAGACTTGTATAAGGAGGAAAGAAATGACGGATGTGCAGGGTTTGGAAATAAATGAGAATCAGTGAATAAGCTGCAACGATTTTCACCAAGTAGGTCAAGATTTGACGTAAATATATATTTACTTTGTACCTAAAATATAGCAGGTACATAATACTTTTTAGATTTATTCCAAATAAAATTCTTACAGCATGAGTAGATTTTTCTTAGTCCAGCTCTATTCGTGTAATGATAATAATTCAGGGGTTACTTTAAAAAACAAAAACCCAGAACCTTTTCTCGGCTCTCGTTTGTATCTCAGGGAGGCTCACTAGTCATAAGGTATCTCAAAGCAGACACTTTTGAAAAGTTTTAAACATCTCTTTTCTATATTTCTTAAATTACAAAGGCTCAGAATATCACGAGAAGTTTTTGTATATTAAGGTAAGTGACTTTCTCAAAGCCAGCTATCCCACGGAGGGAAACGCCCAGAGTCTCGCTCCGGAGTCCGCGGCCGGCCTGTGCGGTGCGTGGACCGCATCTGCCCCGGGGACCGGGCGGGGTGTGGACCGCATCTGTCCCGGGGACCGGGCGGGGTGTGGACCGCATCTGCCCCGGGGACCGGTCTGCCGGAGTGTGGACCGCATCTGCCCCGGGGACCGGGCGGCCGGGGTGTGGACCGCATCTGTCCCGGGGACCGGCCGGCCGGGGTGTGGACCGCATCTGCCCCGGGGACCGGCCGGGGTGTGGACCGCATCTGTCCCGGGGACCGGCCGGCCGGGGTGTGGACCGCATCTGCCCCGGGGACCGGCCGGCCGGGGTGTGGACCGCATCTGTCCCGGGGACCGGGAGGGGTGTGGACCGCATCTGCCCCGGGGACCGGTCTGCCGGAGTGTGGACCGCATCTGCCCCGGGGACCGGTCTGCCGGAGTGTGGACCGCATCTGCCCCGGGGACCGGGCGGCCGGGGTGTGGACCGCATCTGCCCCGGGGACCGGCCGGGGTGTGGACCGCATCTGCCCCGGGGACCGGCCGGCCGGGGTGTGGACCGCATCTGCCCCGGGGACCGGCCGGGGTGTGGACCGCATCTGCCCCGGGGACCGGCCGGGGTGTGGACCGCATCTGTCCCGGGGACGGGGCGCGGCGGGGCTGCGGGCGCCGAGGCGCAGAAGGGCCGCGGACACAGGGTTCAAGAACCGCCTGAGTCCTCCGCTGCGCTCCCCCCACCGGGTTCCGGGACGGCTTCGTGCTGAGAGCCATCGTTAGTTTTACTAGTTGAGCAGACAACCAGAGGATAAACAGTCTCCTCAGACTGCGAGGCTCACTTCTCTCGCTTTCCTCTCTGTTCGTGGGAGCATTTCCGTTTCCCACGGAAGTCAGGCCGGTTACGCGCTTCGAGATGGCGCGGGGGCCGAGATGACCGGTGTCCCTGACCCGGGAAGTCTGAGTCGGGGCCCGCCCGGGGGAAGTTCCACGTCCTTGGACCGCGTGGCTTGCCTTCCTCGTCTCTAAAACACGGAGAATAACTCCGCCTTCACCTATGTCTCGGAACGGCTGTGAAGGTTAAATACGAAGTTATAAATAGTGTCTTGCGCACTAAAGGAGTCCCTCCAATCCTAGGTGCTATTATGTAGAATAGATGAATAAAAGGAAAAAATAGATTTTTAGTAAAGATAAAGTCAATCACACAACACGAAGAACATGCAGCTGTAAAAGATTATATTAGAAAAAGAATACTCCAAATGTTTTCTCTAGATTAAGTATGGATTGCATTTTAAACACCTTCAGCACCATTTAATCCCTCCATATTTTAAAGAATTGTTTCATTTTAAAAATAATTGTTCTTTGAAAAGAACATGAAAGATACAAAACATTTACATAAGAAAATAAAAACATTTATAACTTAAAACTGATTTAGAATATCAAAGCTGTCCATAAATTATATGCATATTTTTTACATATATATATACTATTTAGCTTTTTTATGGCTTTTTAAACATATGTCTACGACATCTTCAAGATCCTATGTAAATAATCACTTAACGAATATTCTCGCAATGCATATTTTACATTTCTTTTAACTTTTGTTTACTACCAGTCCTCTCTCATCTCAGCCAGCTCAAATGACAGGCAACTTTACTCAGCCTCAGCCCACTGTTTCTCATCCCAGCCTGCTCTCTCCTTACGGCTCCTCGTTATTGATTAATGGAGAAATATATCCCTGTAAGTGCCAGCTCCTGCCTGCAGCCTGATTCCCTGTGATACAGAGAGGGACCGAAGCAGTGGGCAGATGCCTCCAGGCTAGCGATGAGCTCTCTGTCCCTGGACATGGATTTCCCACAGGCGAGAGAGGCTGAGCGGTGAGGGGAATGTGGACTCGGCACCGTGGGCATCTCAAACACAGAGAGGGTGTGGCTTTCCCATCTTAGCTTTCTTCAGGCTGGAAGGCTGGAAACCCGGAGGCCTAAATGTTGCCTATTCCAAGGCTGCTTTGGGCAGCTGCTCGGCAGCTACTATGTTTGTGCTTCCTCTTTCGCTGGCCTTTTATTTGGTAGAAATTCTTTCCAGAGTCTGGAAATAGGTACGCTGGTAAACTGTGCATTCTTTGTTGTTGTGACTTCGTGAATTTTTTCCTTTCCCTTCACAGGTGGAAGAACACTTGGAAAAGCTGCTGGTGTCCAGACGCATCTCATCCTGGAGTCTAAATCATGCTGTTTATATGTGGGGGAAACAGATTCATTTGGCTGGGAGAAGAGATGAACTGTGACACCAAATGTTTAATATGGTCTGATTTTTAAAAGCATAACAGCAAAATGAATAATTTCCTATAATAACTTTTGCTATGTCACAAATAATTGGGCACAATGACATAAAGAGCAATTCAGAATGACTTTTAGAAAATTGATTAAATACAATAGTATTGCATTTTATTGAAAAGATAATTATCTACTTTAAATAGTTATTGTTTTATTTTAAATGTAAATTCATACATCATACTGCAATTCTTACCCTTACTATTAATTCACAAATATTTCAGCTATGCATTCAAGTATTTTACTTCAAGTTCATACCAAGATCATAAGCATTCATTACCAAGTCAAAATAAAAATGAATTGGTACCAAGAAAAAAAAAATCTTCCAGTGGGTTTCATAAAATTGCTTTAAAATTTAGAACTCAGAAGATCATCAAAATAACTAGCATTGTATATTCAGATTCCAATTCCCTTGTTTATTTGAAATGTGGACAGATAAAATGACTTCAAGGAAATGTTTGTAATTATTGTACTAACATGCTTCAATATTCGTCATGTTAAGGGAATGCAAAAATATCTTAAGTAATAGAATTTCAAAATCAAAGTTACTCTTCTACTATTATCAGGATTCTAATGGTCCCTTGCCAACAATATACCGACACATTCTAAAAGCTTCGCACACAGAAACAAGAAATGAATATTTTTTATCACTACTAAAAAAGAAATCCACAGAAAAGAGTTTAAATATCCAAGGTAAAATATATATAAAAACTCTGACTTCCAAATAACTCTCTTTATTACAAAAGTTTAGGAAAACAAGTGTATTTGGTATTTTAGAAGGAATAAAAAAGTTCAGTTTTTGGAATTTGAACATAAAATATAGCTTTTATAGTCATACAACAACCCTTTGTTCTGTGATTTTTTTAACTTCTAAATTCTTCAATATTTATTGAGATAAGTTTTAGAATGACTAATATTTTATATTTATTAAAATACATTATTTTAATATTAAACTGTTTAAAAGTTTGTACTGGCTTATTTCATATTTTACAAACTATTGTGACTACCTAGATGTGATTATATCCAGTAACTCAGAAGCATTTCCAAAGACAAGGACATTTATGGTTCAAAGGCTGAATGTATTTCCTTCTATAAAATTGTGCTGTAGCAACACAGAGTGAAGTGAAAAATAAAATTTGTGCCGTTACTATCTATACAGTCTATTCTTCAGTTCAATAGTACATTTTTGCAACTACAATGTGAACTGCTGTGTTTATGCACAGATTGACATGGAAAACAAACATACGTGTTGTTTTTGTTGTGATCTCCCCATTCGCGCCTGCCTGCATCCTCCCGGCTGTGATGCTGCGGGTAAACTGGAGAGGAGCCACGTGCTGCCGCAGGAAAGCGAGGGCTGGCAAGACGGCGTTAATTGATAATAAAGTGATGACGTTTACTTCAGTACTTTCAAGGAGGAAATGGAGCCATGTTGTCAGGCATCCTACGTCACTTTCGCAGCCCATCAGGTCAGGAAGCATTTAGTCAAAATCGCAAGTTCTCTCTGCCCCTTCGCTTCGCTCTCACAGACGGACAGGCGGCTTCACCCTGGTGCCCAGGTCACCGCAGCTGCCTTGTAGCCGCCCCCTCGGAGGCTCTTTCATAAAAATCGTGTGTCATGACACTTCTTAATGCATGTGTTCTTAATTTCGCCCTTCCCTGCTGACTAATCTATAGTGGCCCCCTCTCCCCCAGAAGTTTCTTGTTAATAAAAATGAACAACAAATTTGTCACAGCTGGTATCCATGTTTTCCACAGTTTTAAAAACTTTCAGAAGCAAATTTTGTACAAATAGATATGATATTTCTTGAGAATTACCTGCTTACAACTTGACAAAGTGGAGTGAAAACACCATCAACTCCACATGGAGAGATGAAGCTTTAGTCTGTGCTGCTGCAAAGGAATGGCTGAGGCCGGGTAGTTTGTACAGAAAAGGGGTTTATCTGCAGGTTGTACGAGAAGCATGGTGCCAGCTCCGCTTTGGTGAGGGCTTCAGAAAGCTTCCAGTCAAGGCAAAAAGCGAAAGAGGTCAGGTTTGTCGTGTGGCCAGAGATAGAACAAGAGAGAGGAGGAGGTGCCAGGCTCTTTTAATCACCCAGCTGTCCCATGAATTAATAAGGCAAGAACCCACTTATTCCAGCCCGGAGGGCACCAAGCCATTCACCAAGCATCTGCCCCCTTGACACAAACACCTCCCATTGGGCCCCACCGCCAACACCGGGGATCAAATTTCGACATGAGATTTGGAGGGGACAAACATCCAAACCATAGCAATGAGGCATCCTTTAAACATTCTTACCCAAAGCACACATATCATATGACTGATCCACGAGATCCCCTCTGGCTGGAGAACCCCAACCTGTTTGTCCTTCATATTCTGATCTCCTGCTCGTGCTGCTGCTGACTGAACCCAGCTGGAAGCCAGAGGGCAGAACGCCCAGCTGTGAAGCACACAGAAATCATCTTCCAAGGGCAAAGCTTGGGGCAGAAAGGGGCAGAAAAGTGGACCAAAATGAGGAAACAGAATATTCGGTGCATAACTCTGGTCTGGAATTCCACCTGGATTAAAAATTTTAAGGTCAGATTACCTAATTACATTTTCCTAGAATAGTTCATTGAGAATGTAAACATGTGGGAAGGACTAATTTCAAGCCACACATTTGCAAAATTTAATATTACACTTTATAAAACTCTTTATGTATAGCATCTCCTAATGACACAGTAGGTTCAGGGGACTCCTGTCACTGGCCCGTGAGATTTCAACTTCAGATAAGGAGCCCACTGATAGTGTGGCACAGAGCGTCGCAGACGGTGGAGACTGTGCTATCTCTAGGGTGTGACCTCGGGGGCTTCCGCCCTCTCAGCATTTTCCCCAATTTAGCCTATTTCCAAAGCACTTGTCAGGACTTTCTTATAGATGGAATTTTAGTTATGGATGTTTCCTAGTTTCAGAAAAGGAATTTTCTGGATCTTTCGATGCTTACCGAAAGTGGTAGTGTGAGGAACAAAGAGGAACAGAATTACTATCCTTCTCTGTCATTATCTGGACAGTCCACTATTATTTATGTTTATGTAGATATGACCCACGTTTTACTTGCATAAGAAAATGGAAGGAAAATACCAATTTGTATGAATTGTAGTATTTGGGTATAAATATTTTAATTGACTGAGATTACATGTTTGTTTTAAGATGTACGTATCCCATGTTTTAAGCAAATAAAATGTCTCAAATGTGTATATACCATGTGAAAATTATACAACAAAAAAAATAGTTCAAAAGGCCAATAGTTATCTACAATAGAGAAATATACTTGATTAATTCTGAATCTCTAAACTCTTCTGTTGATTATTTATAACCCAGACTGACAATTTCTGATTTTTAGCCAAATTAAAGTCTTATATTTAATTTTTAATATAATTTAACTATCTCTGTAAAAGCCAACATAGTTTTTTGACTAAAAGACACCAAATTTTATTCAGTCTAGCAATAATAATAATAAAATGAAACTATTATACATCATAAAGTCTTAAATCTTATTAGCTGTTATGGGCATTGGCAAAACTTTGTGACTACTTGCATTGCTTTAAATCAAGAACTATGTACTCAAAGGCATTCAATGTTTCGCAGGTACTGGAAAATTGAAATGAATACAATCCAAAATAATTTTTTCTCCTAAACATAAAAAATTTAATGGAATATTATGATAAGAATTTTATAATCAGAACACTGGTAATGTAATGGATAATCTACATACTTTAGAAAGTACAACTTCATAGCGCAATGTGCTGTTGGGACTCAGAAACCGATGCCTCCAAGCACGGTGCTTTGACACGCTGGACTGAAGCCGCAGCCTGGGGCTCTCTGATCTTCCCAACCCCACCATCTCTCCCAAAGCACGGGATAAAGTTGAAGTTCCTTTATCTGCATAAAATCCAGACCTCTCAAGGAGAACAACTGTTCTTTCTTCCTCTCCCTGTAAGACTGAAGCTACACCTTTCACAAAATAATGTACAAGCTAATCTGTTTCCTGACCCTTTCATTCTCTCTAGCAATTCCTCTTCTCCCCTCTCATAACCTGTTCTGCCAGGATGGTATATAAGATTCTAAACCCCACTGAGGGGGACAGTAATCACTCTGTGGTTTTCCTATGTCCACGTTAATAAAAATATGAGTGCCTTTTCTCCAATTAATCTGCCTTTTGTGAGCTGATTTTTCAGGGTACCTTGAGAGGACAAAGGGGAAGCTTCCCTTTGATATTAAAATGAATAATTGGGCTTCTTGAGTGGATGGTCAGGACACACCCCCTTTCACTCTGGACTTCAAATGCCTCGCATTGACCCCATGGGGCCCCTGGGCTGTGGCTTGAGACAGCACAGTTGTTAGGGTCTGGGGAACTGGAATTTAACCTTGATCTGGACCCGAAGACAAGGCATCCGGGATTTCCTGAGTCCTGTTCTCCAGCAAAGCCCTTTCGTACTACAGAAAACCGTGGGCCTTGGGCTTTTCCATAATCCCACTCAGGTCTTACTGGGAATATCATGGTATTTTGAAGTGAAACCAAAATATCCAGAATGATTTTGCTGTAGATTGGATTGCAGGACCTAGTTCTTGTTTAAATTTCTATAGTTCTTTTCTTATTTCTTTTCTACTCTCTAGGCTATTTTTTCCTCGCTCCCTCTTTTCTTTAAACTTTATGCTGGGGGGGGCAGGGATAAAAAAATAAATAAACTTTATGCTTATTGACAGTATGTGGTGTCACTGACCTCTGCTTTATAATGAAGAGAGAAAATCACAGAAATATGAGTTCTCTTGATGATTTCTTGTTTTAAACATTAAAAACATATACAGGCTTGAATGTAAAAGAGCTAATTTACTTAATCCAATTAACTTCATAAGGCAAGTGCAACATATCATTAACGCTATTTCCTCCCATTTGTTTAATGGATTATCTAATTGGTTTAATATAAAAAAAGTAAAGCAGAATTAGAGTCAGATGTCGAAGGATTTTATTGAGAGATTGTGGGATAGAAAAGAAACACCATGGGATTCTGGAATGACAAAGCTTAGACATGAAAGAAGCCTGATGCATTCCATAGACCTTTAACTAGATGTAACTTTAACAGAATTGAACTGAGCAAGCTACATAAGCTGGTGCCAGGGCTGCTTCTGACTTGCCAGGTGCCCCTCACACATGGGTTCCTGAGGCCTTTACCTGTCTTTCCTCGCAGCACAGGAACCTAAGCAAATCCAGCCCCAAGTTATGTGACTAGACATTATATCAAATTGGCTGTCTTTGTTCCATTTACATTTTTCCTTTGATCCATTATCAAATTGTTGTTGAATTTTGAAAACTAGGCTGTTTGGAAGCCTTCTCCCAAACACACACCAGTGTAACTGAGACTCCTGCTCGCCCTCCCTAGCTCTGTTTCTCTTCCTTTCTTCCTTATTTCTTCATTTTGAAAATGAAAATAAGTACCTATGCAGGTTAGTTTTAGGCTCTTAGAGTACTAAATGTTTTTCTTCCTGCTTAGGAAGAAAAGACACATTTCTATATTCTGACAAACCAGGGAGAAGTTCTCTCAAAACTTTGAAGCTAAAATATAATCCTTTTGTTTTGCTTTGTTTTTCTTTTGTTTTGTTTTATGGAAAAAATAATACAGGTGGTTTATTTTCTGGGTCTTTACATACCAAATATGCCCTTTTATCTTCTTACTTTATTGTTTCTATGGTTTAAATATAACCATTGCATATAGTATGTGACTTTTTTAATTCAAACAGAAATTTCTTGTCTTTAAACAGAATAATTATGCACATCTTAATTCTGCTCTTATTTTAAATCTTACATATATTTTGTACTTTTTCTTTCCCCATACCTCAGCTTTTGCTAGACTACACATTTATTTTTAAACTAATTTTTGCCTGTTTTGCATGTTATTTTTATCCTCCTAATGAAATCTCTCATATTTTACTGTTATTTGTAAAATATAGAGGATTGTCTGCATTTTTCTAACAACCTCAAAAATTAGTGCCAGCAAAAATGGAAGAATATAGAATTATTTCCTTCCCTCATGTCATGTTGTGGGTTTGTTGAAATCATCTGAAATTTGAGTTACAGGCTGTTGCTCGTGTTTATGCTAGTAATTTGTGCATCATGCCCCTTCCACTTTATAAGTCTCCTTCACAAATGCATTGACAGTCATACTCATATCATCGCAGATCTGTTTCCAATACTTTTTAATTAACTCATATGTTGGCCAGTGTATACTGCCATTGGGTTCACATTCAATCAGAAACCCTGACAAGAGAGATGGAAGGACTTTGCTGGGAGCATGGGAGGCAGAGACGGTGCCCACAGCTGCCGGGTACTCCTGGGCCTGAGCTCTGCTTCCATTTATTTCCAGATTCCTGCAGCATAGAACTCACCTTGTCAGCTCAGGTGCCACCGCAACTCCGCATCATCTCGAACACCACTCCCCCCAGATCTCTAAAATGAGGTGCAGTATACTTTGCTAATTCTTTCGGTTGATGGTGAGTTTTAAACAGCCACAAAGCACAGCTCACACACTCACGTCTACTCGTCTTCTCCCTCTTGCCCTCCTGTGTCATTCTGCCCGGCCGCTTTGCTTAAGTGTCTCATGACTGCACTTCAGAAACAATCTATACCAAGTCCTGTCCTTCAGGACAAGGAACAAACCCGCAGAGACTTCTAAGTTTCTGTGTTCTCCTTCTCTTTTTATTCTAGTATGAGCAAGGAAAAATTGCAGGATTTATGTCATAACTCATCAATTATGACATACCATTCTATAGTTAGATGTAAGAGATGGGTATAATCAGTTTGAATTTCTTTTTCTTTGTTAAAATTGTATCTCATAACTTTCCCCTTGTTTATTTTTATATTTATTTTTCATTTTGCTTATTATTTATGTTGTCATTCAATTGAGAAATTTATTTTTAATTTCAAATTTTGTGCCTTGTGTACTTTTTGAGTCATTATATGACAGATTTTCACTCGAAGGGAAGTTCGGCTAGGGAATGTAGAATGACAAGTTAAAATTATGTATTCTTCCCTACAGACTCTATATAAGGTTTTCATTGTCTTATTACATTTGTCCTGTGCCAAGCTGGCTGGCTTTCTTTGCAGGTACCTATTTATTTTCTTTCCTCTCTAGCAGTTTGTAGGAGATTCTCTTGGTTCCCTTTACCCTATCAGAGTGAGACTTTCCTTTGACATATTCCATCTGAGTACTAAATCTTTTCTTAGTTCAGTTAAATTTTTTTCTCTGACTTCTTTTGTCTTTCTTTTATTCTGTCCTCTCTGTCATCTTTCATATTTTCTACATCATAAATGAGAGCACTACTGCTATGTATCTTGCATATATCCCTCATTTCTCTCTAAATTTTGTCTAATTTCAAGCTCTTTCTCTTATTTCAAAGTCTGGTAGAATGGCTATTTGATTTTCTCCATTTCTAATCCAATTTTCAGAAATATCACTTTTGTTATTTTTTTGCAATTGATGTTCTTAATATGTAAGATGTTTTTCCTTCTCAGTATTTTTTAACAGTGTATTATTGCTTTTGAGTACAATGTCCTCTCAATACTTTGCTGAAAACACTATTTGGAAGATAACATGGGAAAAAATTCAGATGACCTTGGATATGGTGTAGACTTTTAGTTATAACAATGAAGACACAATCCATGAAAAAAAATGATTTATAAGCTGGGCATCACTGAAATGAGAAACTTCTGCTTTAAGAAGGACAAGATCAAGAAGCCACTGTCTAGGAGTGGCTTCTTTGGCTTTTGCAGAAGACACATCTGATAAAGAATTGTCATCCAAAACATACAAAAAACTATTAAAACCCAACAATAAGAAAGCAACCTGAATAAGAACTGGCAAAGTGTTTACTAGACGCCTGACCAGAGAGGACGTGCAGGTGGCAATGGTCGCCCGCCCGGTGGCCTTCAGGGGACGCCAGGCCGGCGGCGCTCGGGGTGGAGCGGCCAAAGCGGAGCGCACGGCCCAATGCGGGAGCGTCGCGCAACAGCAACTGTCGCTCTTGGCTGACGGGAAGGCAAAGTGGCACAGCCGCTGCGGGAGTCAGCGCAGCAGTTCCTTACGGAACTAAACACCTCATACCATAGGACCCAGCAGCCATACGTTAGTATTTACTAACAGCAGCAGAAAACCCACGCCCGCTCGAAAACCTGCGCACGGAAGCTCGAAGCGGCTTTGTTTATAAATACCAAACACGGAAGCCACCGCGATGTCCTTCGGAGGTGAACAGGTAAGTAAACCGTGGCACATCCAGACAAGGAAGTATTATTCAGTGCTAAAAAGATACCAGCTGTCAAGCCGTGAAAACACATGGAGGATGTTTAAATGTATATTATTAAGTGAAAGAAGCAAATCTAAAAGGTCTACACAGTGTACGATTTCCATTATATCACAGCTGCGGGAAAGCACAACTGTGGAGACAGGACAAGAATCGGCGGGGCCGGGTGTTGCGGGGAGGAAGCGATGGGCGGGTGGGAAGTTCGCTGTATGCTGTGACGGCGGCTGCGTGTCATCATGCATTTGTCAAACACAGAATGCAAAGTCCCGGAGTGAACCCAGGGTAAACCGTAGACCTTAGGTGATTACTGCGTGTCAGTGTCAGTCTGTCAACTGCAAAAAATGTACCACTCTGGTGGGGGACGCTGTGATGGGGAGGCTGTGATCGGGGGATGGGGTTTGAAAGAAACTCGGTATCTTCCTCTCAATTTTGCTGTGAACCTACAACTTTTCTAAAAAAAGTAAAGTCTATAAGAAATAATAATAATTTAAAAATAAGCAAGCCGTGAAAAGACATGGATGCACCTTAGTGCGTACTGCTCAGTGAAAGACCCGGGCTGAAGGCTTCGCCCTGTCCAGTGCCAACGATGTGACATTTTGGAAAAGGCGACAGTAGAGACGGTGAATGGATCAGGTGCTGGAAGGGACCTGGGAGGGTGGGGTTGAGAATGGGACGTACAGGAGACTCTTCGAGGTGATGAAACCATTCTGCTTCATGATATGATGTTGAATATAATGCATTAAGCATTTATCAAAACTCATAATGTTTTTGTTTTGTTTTCTTCACTAACTTTTATTTATTTACACTTTAAAAGTTTATTTTATTTTTTATTGTGGTATGAACACATGAGATCTACCCACTTAAATGTTTAAGTACACATGCAGTATTGTTGACTATAGACACAATGTTGTACAGAAGTTCTCTAGAACTTACTCCTCTTGAATAACTGAAACTTCATACCTGTTAAAACAGCGTCTCCCCATCTTCCCCTATTGTCAGCACCTGGCAACCACCACTGTGGTCTCTGCTTCTGCCGGTTTGGCTGTTTTAGCTCCTGTGAGTGCAATCGTGCAGTCTTTGTCCTTCTGTAACTGGCTCATTTCACTTAGAATAATGTCTTTCGGGTTCATCTGTGGTTTGCAGATGGCAGAATTTCCTTTTTATTTTAAGGCTGAATAATATTCCATTGCATGTATGTACATTTTTTATCTATTTATCCTTCAGTGGACATTTACGTAGTTGCCATATCTTAGCTATTGTGAATTTCGGTTCTTTTGAATATATACCCAGAAATGGGATTGCTGGATCAGACAGTAGTCCTACTTTTAATCTTTTGAGGAAACTTGATACCATTTTCTGTAGCAGCTGCACCATTTTACATTTCCATCAATAGTGTACAAATGTTCCAGTTTCTCCACATCCTTGCTAACACTTGCTATATTTTGTTTGCTTGTTTGTTTTTTATAATTTCCATTCTAACAAGTGTGAGGTGGTACCTCATTGTGGGTTTGATGTATAATTGCCTTTCCCTGATGATTAGTGATCTTGAGCATCTTTTCATATACCTGTTTTTTGATCATTTGTGTGTCTTCTTTATGGAAATGCTTATTTACATTTTTCCTCTGTTTTAATTGGGTTATTTGGGTTTTTACTATTGAGATGTGGGACTTCCTTAAATATTTTGGATATTAACCCCTTATTATATATAGAGTTTGCAAATATTTTCTCCCAGTCCATAGGCTGCCTTTTCACTCTGTTGATTCTTTCATTTGCTGTGTACAAGTTTTTTAGTTTGATGAAGTTTCACTTTTCTACTTTCACTCTTGTAAAACTCATAAAACTTCACAGAACAAAGAGTAACCTTAATATATGCAATTTTAAAAATCACTTATGTCACAGCATCCCAGGATGGAAGGCAGAATTTGACAAAGGATTCTAAATTCATTAAAAATATATGAAATAACTTTACTTCTGAAAGGTTTGGGGAACAGGTTGTTAACCTGAGTAACTTTGGAAATAGAGTCTGTAAGACTATAGGCAAAAGCAAATGTACATGAGCACTGTACTCTAGTTGATAAAATTGTTTCCCAAAAAGGCACAAGTAAACAATTCTAAGATCACTAGACATGTAGATGGGAATTGAACAGGTAGACACGTGGATGGCAGAGGGCAGAAGCCCCGTGTCTCGCTGTTGGAGGTTACAAGTAAGCAAGGAGAGGAACTGGAATGGTCCATACAGTAATGGGTCAGAGCCAGAGACGTCAGTATAAACTCTTGTTTTGCTTAATGGAGACACAAATGGTCACATACAAAAATAGACAGAGACTTGTGTACACGTGGGTTAACACACACACGTCTATGCCTCGATCTTGTTGGCTGAGGGAGCCTAGAAACCTCAGCACCCCAGTGCCCGTCTAGTGCCCTGGTCTAACATATTTTCCCAACACCAAGTATCAGGGATCCTGGAAGAAACAGCTGATGCTAGTACTTGGGTACGAAATATGCAAGATGAGTCTGGAGTATCTTGTGGCTGAAAGTAAAGCAGTGGTAAAAAACAAACGAAAGCAAACAAGCAGAAAAAACCCATGGTGATGCAAGCGTGTCAAAGGAACTCAGAAGCTAACTGAAGAGCTCCTGATGGCCACAGCTGGAACCATTTGAGCATGAAAATAAAGTAGTATTTACATTATAATCCAAAGTATTAAATAAATACCCCATCAATACTGACATAAATAAATGATTGAATAAAGAAAGAAAGAAAGAAGAGAGAAATTCCAGGTAGCAGACTCTCTACTTCTTAAGTGTGGGCTGCACATAGTGATTTCTTTCAAAGAATATAATATGAAAAATTAATTCTTTAAAAAAGAATTTTTTTCCTCTTTGCGAAGAAGAAACCTGAGAAAAACTACCTCAAGCCAGGTGCTAAAGTTTGATATCAATGATGATGTGTCATATGGATAACGCATGCCCTTGATATGATGTGATGAAAATGACACTTTACCTCTGTGATCTGCCTAAAACAAAGCTTTTCTAAAATAAAATAATTCAAAAGAAAAAAACAGAGTAACTGGGAGAGCGAGCAATAGGACACGCTATTTACGTTGGCTCATCACGGAGGTCCCTGGTGACGGTGGCCTGTGAACAGAGCCCTTGGAGAAGCTCCGGAGCGAGCGTCTGGGGCAGCGGGACTGGGCAGTAAGGGCCTGGCTGCGGTGAGCCGCGGTGCGTGCGCGCCCGCAAGCTGGGCCTCGGTAGCGGCTGACACGCCCAAGGTCAGAAAGGGAGACCCGAGGGCGGGCATGGGAGGCTTTGCCGTGAGACGTAAGAAACCAGGGGACGGTCATCGCTGACGGAGTGCGTGACCTGGGTTACCTTGCGGAAGGACGGCGGCGCGCGGGTCGGGTGCCCAGACACGCGCACCAGAGACCGCCTTGGCTCGGGCCAAGGTAAAAGCTTTTGGTGGTAGCCAGAAATTCTCCATTTCTGGTATAAACATACCAAGAAAGGTGAAACCAAGAGGCTTGGCCGATGTGGCATGAGAGGGAAAGAGAGGAGGATGACTCAGACCGCAGTCCCGCCAGAAGGCGGAAACGGAGCTGTCAGGCCTGAGATGAGCAGCGTGTTCAGAGGAGCGCCTTGGAGTGGAGATCATCACAACATAAAGGAAGGATTTTCTCCCCAGAAGCTGGGGTGCCTTTCTCACCATGAGTATAAGAAATAAATCCATAAATTTCTTTGACTAGTTAAATTAAAAACTGATATTTTACCAGAAAAAAATAGCAAAGTAAGCAAATTATAAAACATTTGCAATACTTACGTAGAAGCAAAATATCACATTCCCCATATAATCCATGTGTTGCTGTTTCTGTTTATTAAGCCTTGTTTCCTTAGGATTGCTCCATTTCGCCGGCGCTTACGCGAGGGGCTTGTGCCGAGCCCGGGTCCCGGCCCGCTGGGCGGCAGCTGCCCGCGGGGACACCAGGCGCAGCCGCAGCGGAGCGCGGGGCTGCGGCGCCGGCGGGTGAAATCGCACTTTCAATCATGAAAGCGCATTGAAAGCAATAATTTGGTAGCGTTAAAAACATGAAATATGCATAAGACTATTCTTTTTCTGCATGTAGTAATCATAAATACTTGTTCTTGAATTCCTCTGGAAGGTAACCTTTAATCATCATGAGTAATATTGGACTTTGTAAATTTATGTATATAATTTTAGAAGCTATATAAACAACAATTCCTCTTTTTTTAGTTGAAAGAATCTTATCTTTCCTTCTATTATGCCAAAAGAGAAACAATTTGAAGCTGTCTTATTGTAAAATAATGGGTATACCTGATTATTGCCCCCGCATCTGTGACACGCAGGAATGAACAGCTTCACACGGTCATTCCGCACGGCCAAGCTGCACGTAGCAGGGGCAACGCTGAAGTGTCCGTAAGGTTACCGGCTTTTCACTGACCTGCGATTCCAGGGAAATTTATCCAACAGCACTTCTCTATACGTGGAATCTACACTGTGGGAGGAGTCTATGGACAAACCAACTAACTTCTGCTCAGATAAATTATTGCTGATATTATGGTGTTATCCTCTTTTCTTTATAATTTGTTTCTAAATCACCGGATAATCTTTTGAATGAAGGCCCACTGAAACGTTAAAAGACAGAAGCTATATGCAATTTTATGTGCAAATAATAGAGAAGCCCAGGACAGGTGAGTTTGAGAATTGTGCACTTTGCTCTTTAGTTTATGAGCTCTTGTCCTGCTGTGACGCTTTCTAAACACCAGCGTTGCAGGAGAAACGATTCAGGTCAGCTGGGTGTGAGGAAAAACTAACGGCCAGCTAGTTGATGGCTAAACTCCTAGCTCAGACGCCTCTACTTTAGTCAAAAAGCCCTGTCCACTTGCTCAGTCTAATTCGCTAGCTCTATACTGGAGTCTGAAGCCAAAGTCCAGCTGTGTTTTAAAAAAAATGTTTATGTTCTGGTTTTCATCTTGAGTTCATGCATTTTCTTTCTGGATATGAAAAGAATCAAATTCAGGTGTTTTTGAATTGTAACATACTTTCGTAACATCACTCCTTTCCCTGAGCTTTTATAAAAAAATCAACCCTACATACAAATTTGCTCTGTGATTCCACTGAAAATGTAGGGTACAATCTCTGACACACCATCACTCATTATTTAGCAAAAACTCAGCTGAGACACACTTTTCAAAGAGAAGTTTTTGGAAAAAAATGCAAGCCGCCTGCATTTCTACTATATTCAAAAATTTACTTTTTCACATACCTGTCGTTAAGACCAGAAGCAATATGGGTAGTTGGAACAAATCTCATAGACCTTCTGGACAATTAATGTTATACGATCACATTTGGATTTGTTTCCAGCACACTGTATTCGTGATTTTTAAAAGAAACCATCCAATAAAAACTGCTTGTATCAATAATAAATATTTACAATCATTATAAGCTTCGTTAGGAAGATTGCCATCGGAAGAATTCCTATTGAATTTCTATTACTTTCATCACAAATCACATCACCTAAGGTTGCCCCGTGCCCTTGGCTGGGTGCTGCGAAGTTTAGGACCAAATGAACGCCCATTTGGCTAATGGGCTCATTAGGCCTAATTTCTAAATTCACTGTGCCCTGTCACTTTTAGTGTTCAGTGGAGGTCACTTTTAGTGTTCAGTAGTGGGAGATGAAATGACTGTTTTCTTGATGAAATTGTATGTTATTTTATGTACGTGCATGCGCACATATAAGACAACACGTTAATATGTGTAAAAGTTCTTAAAAATGTTCATGCGCTTTGACTCAACAATTTAATAACTCAGAATATAGCCTAAGAGTATAATCAAATATACACAGGATGATTTATGAACTATGATTAATTTCATATTATTGAAAGTAGTTAAAATTATAAAATTGCATCAGCATACAGTAATAGGAGAATTTTTAATTAAATTCTATGCTAATAGTACAAAAGTAGTGCTCATAATACATTTAAGGACAAGGGAAGGTCCTCACGCTATGATGTTGGATGAACTAAGCAGAATAAAGTTACAATGCACATGAGAACCATGTTTATTTTAAAGGAAGAGAAACTGAAAAGCCCAACACCAGAATGTTCTCAGAGGTTGTCCTAATGAAGGGATTTTGGATAATATCGTTAGCTTGTTGTATTTTCTTCATTTTCTAAACTTTCTAAAATAAATGTGTATTATATTTTATAAACAGAAACAAGAATATATTAAAATGATGATTTTGCAGAGCCAAAGAAAAAGAAAATTACATGGGATATCTAGAAGAAATTTGGTTTTCGTTTTGTTTTATTTGCAATTGCCTTTCCAATTAGCAAAGAATAAAACATTTAGCAGTTGTCTCATGCATTGAATGAGTACATTCTTATGAAAGAATTAGATAAATTATTTACAAGTTTAGAGTATATTTTTAAAAATGCTCACTTGGTAAAACATTTTCTGGGAGCTGTACAAAAATTCAAAATATAAAATCAATTATAATTAGGAAAATTACCAAGAAGAAAAGAGATAGATTGAAACATTACATATGGAAAACTGACCAAGAGGATAAATAAAGCTAAAATATTATGTTTTTGAATTGGAGATTAAGAATTGACTTTAATGTGATCAGTAGAAAATAGCAAAAATAAGAATTTCTTAACTCTGTCTCTCTCAACTATGGAAAATTCACTTTGTACACATAAAGTGTTTTGTCTGGAAATGAAGCAGGTAGTGTTCCCAGGTCCAGCCTGTGCCCTGTGTGCTCGTGGTCACGGCTCTTCTTTCATGCATCCCAGTCTGGAAAGCCGCACCTCAGCACACAGGATACTGCACAAAAGAATACATGAGAATAAAATTATATTATACACTGCATTCTGTACTTCAGCCTCTTAATGGCTAAAAACAACGACAAACATACAAACAAAAACGTACGACATGTTTCCTATAAAAACAAATGAGTGAATTTCCACTCTTGTGAATTCAAGATACTTTACAAATAATGCCTTTTCTTTGGTTTCTGTTTTCATGTGTTTCATAAATAAATAGCTAAAGATGGAAATAGAATAAATGTACAAAGCCTCTTTAGAGGTTATATAGTACTTTCAAAAAATATTTTACAAGGAACATTAAAAGAATTCACTTTATGATTCATAAACTCACAAAACAACTTCAAAATATAAGAAAGAATAAAAATAAGGCAAACGCAAAAATTATTTTGTTTCTTTATCTCTACTTTTGAATCTATATATTTTGTTCTTCACCACTTTTAAACAAATCCCTATTGGCATACACAAGGTAAAATTACTTTATTACACAGCACTAAACAAAGTTATAAATGTAATCATAGATTAATATGCAAATTATTCTGGCATCAAATTTGCTTTAGTGTAACTAGAAATCATATTTATTTATTTATTTGTATAGTACAAACTACAAATAATTAAAATGAGATCTCTATTAAAAGACTGAATGTCAGTTAGAGCTCACTTATAATAAATGTGATCTAAAATACTCTTGAGTAACTGACACTTACAGATTTTACTTCATGCTAAATATTTCTACTGAGGGGTTAGTTAGATTCAGTAGTTTAGGAAATACACCCTAAATTAAAATCCATTTTAAATGCGTTTCTGTGCCATGATGACACAAGCACCTTTCTCCTGGGCATCTGATCAGATGTCAGCAACATGTTCCCTGAAAACTGAAGACATCACACCGTGCCTGTCCCTGTCCTTACAATTATTAAAATTATTGCTTGCCGAAAAGAACAGATTCTAGATATTCTGGTTTTTAACCACAAATTTCTCTAAAGTACATACTTTCTTAGATGTCTTTATAATTATACATGTAACAGAAACCTAGGGAAATGCTCACAATGCCTCTCTAACACCTGTCTAAACGTTTCCGAAGGGATGGAAATCGATGGTCTGAGACACCAGCCAGGCAGAAGATATCCTGGGTGACACTGAACACTTTTACATAGAGGTGGTCTATAGTTGACATTTTATTTAATTCAGGGGTTTGGAAAAACTTATATGAAAGATTCCAATGAACACACATTAACGCATTCATGGTAAATTAATTCTGAAGAAAAAAACAAAAGCAAAATTTTCCCCCTACTTTATTACACCATCAATCACACCAAACTCAATACTTCACCTTTGGTCACTGCAATGCGTGTGGGACTTTTCCTCCGACACGAGGAGTTCTCCAGTGAGCATAAATGGGTGTCCTGTAATTCAGTTCAATTCTGACGCCATCTACCTGGAGGTAATCAGACCCACCCAGGGGAGGGGATCAGTAGAACAAAACTGTCCCCACTCCAGATGCCAGATGCAAACTTTGACAGACCGGCTGTAAATCAGGGTCCCCACGACCCCTGCTTGGGTTCCATTAATTTGCTAGAGTAACTCACAGGACTCAGCAAAACGCTTTGTTCATCTACTCATTTATTACAAGGGATATTATAAAGGACACAGACGCACAGGGCAAGGCGTGGGAAGGGGCGTGGTGCATCCCCTCTAGGCGCCTCCAAGTGTTCGGCCACCTGGAAGCTTTCTGAACTCAGTCCTGTTGGGTGTTGCTGGCGATTTCGTTAAGTAGGCATGATGGTCACCTCACGGCTGTTGTAGGCTGATTCTACCTTCAGCCAACCCCCACTCCCCAAGTCTAATTACAAGGTTGGTTCCCTTGGCAACCAGCCACCACCCTGAGGTCATCCAGGAGCCCGCCAAGAACCCCTCCATTAGAACAAAAGAAGCTCCTGTCACTCAGGAAATTACAGAGGTTTTAGGGTGCTTTGCCAGACACCAGGGTCAGGGAGCAAACACTGGAAAAAAATATCCCTCCAGCACCTACCCACAACTGCCTTTGGAGCTATGTCCCAGGAGTAGGGACAAAGATGGCTATAGATATTTCTTATTATCAGTACCAATGACATAACATAATAACGGTAAATTGATGTTCAATATTATGTAAAATAGTCACTTTTAATATACTAACATTAGAAATGTAGAAATAAATATAAACATAATTAATATATATATAAAATCTTTAGTCTGAAGAAAAATTCTAAGATATTTTGTATTAAACATTCATTTTCACGTATTTACATTTGTTATATATTTTGTTTATATCTATGTTTATATGTTTTATATAACATATGTTATTTTATATTTATGTTACATTTATAAGTAAAAATGATTTTATTGTCATGTACACATAAACACACATATATTCGTATTCAGAAATCTATATACAGAAAGCTACCTGCAACATTTAAAAAACATTTTCTAATTAAAGTATTACAAGCAGTAGAGTTTAATAATTTAAATAAATAAAAAATATTTTCTTCCACAATTTCCATACTAAAAAGGATGAACATCCTCAATTTTCTCTAAATCCAGCTAAGAAGGATGAGTGCTTAATGGCTGAGTGTTTTGAAGTCTGTTTGTAATGGTAAGCAGACTCAGAAGTTACTTTGGAAAATCAGTGGAGGCTGTAACGAGCCGACTACAGCTGTCTTCTTGGACAGGTGACAGCCATTTGAACACACAAACGAGGCCTCCAGGCAGCTATCACGGTAGACGCAGTAATCCATTAAATTATTTTAAGATAAAGCCGTAGTAAATGTTTCAGGCCATAGAGTGCTCACATGAGATTTCTCTTATTTTGTCTTAATCAGGAGAAAATTACATACTTCAAGCTATCATGTTAAGGACATAGTTTTCATTAAATCTTGGTTTTATTTTGAACCAGTTAGCAAGTTGGAAAGCAGGAAACAGAGCTAAGTGCTGGCTGTGGAAAAATTAATATATGTTAAAATGTTTAAATTCTGAAACTAACATTTAAATTATTAATAAATATTTTTGTGATTTTATAAGCATACCATGTAAAAATACAAAACAAAATATTCATCCAAAATCTGCATTATATCGTCAATAATTATTGGCCGATAATACAAAAAGTGCACTACATTTTTCTTAGTAACTTGTCATATGATTCTATTCCAGGAAGCTTTGAGATGCTGTCATTTTAATTACAGGTGGGAGAGCAAGCTCTCATGCTCTCGTCCCGCCCTAACCCACCCTGAAGCACCCATACGAAACCAAATGATTACCTGGGACGTTTCAAACTAAACTGCCCCACTCTAGGCACTCTCTCAGGAACATCTCATTTATTACTCCGTAACTCTAAAATCATTTCAGAAATTGTCTTCCGGGCAATAAGAATAAAAAAGAAGTGCAGTCCCATGAGCCCTAGATATTTAACATATAAATATGCTATTTATAACCAACAAACTTTTACACTCTGAAATGTTAAGGTAGGCAATGGTTTATGATAAGAAATATACATTTAAGCTAAAGGACCCAAATGCTTTGAGGGACATAATATTCCAGAATGTTCTGCTTCAGAGTACACTGTTTCTAAAAATCACTTTCAAGGAAAGAGTCTATTTTGGCTCAGTGTTAAATGATTGCATTTCTAGTTCATTCATTTGATATCCACTGGAATTCTCTGCAGTGTCAGACACCGAAGCAAGCTTCAGTTAGTATCTCAGGAGACATCAGATGTGGGTGTCAATTGGGCCCAATCATATGAATACGACCAGGAATATTTGGAAATTGTCTATCATGCCAGGAAAGATAATAGCTGTCTGAAAGCAAAAAGGCAAAGAGTTTAAATGCTCAGAATACCACGTGGAGGAAATAGAAAGGAAGTATTTACCTGTGGGAGATGACACCATTAATCCACTGAATTTGAATTTGAATTAAAACTTCCCTGCAAAGGTATTCCAAAATTTCGAGGCAATTCTATAAGAAAAATTTTTTGTATTTCCCTTTACATTTAAATAAATTAAAACTCCAATTAATTTTCAGAACATGAATGACTAAGAACCTATGGTAATATGATAATGATGTTATGGAATAACTGTCTAAATAACTTCCTTCAAATGGCTTCTAGCTTTTATTGGTTTTTTTAATTATAAATAAATCAAACATATAAAGGACTACATCCAGTATATTTGAAGCTTAAAGGAATTATGCTAAAACCAATGTATCCGTCTTAAGAAACAATGTCACCGGTTCCTTCAAAACCTCCTTTGTGGTGGCTCCCGCCTGTAATCCTAGCACTCTGGGAGGCTGAGGCGGGCGGATTGTTTGAGCTCAGGAGTTGAAGACCAGCCTGAGAAACAGCGAGACCCCGTCTCTACCAAAAATAGAAAGAAATTAATTGGACAACTAAAAAATATATATATAGAAAAAATTAGCCGGGCATGGTGGCGCATGCCTGTAGTCCCAGCTACTCGGGAGGCTGAGGCAGGAGGATGGCTTGAGCCCAGGAGTTTGAGGTTACTGTGAGCTAGGCTGACACCACAGCACTCCAGCCCGGGCAACACAGTGAGACTCTGTCTCAAAAAAAAACAAAAACAAAACAAAACAAAAACCTCCTTTGTGCTTTGTGCCCCTCCCGCCCACTCCAGTAGCAAATTATTGCTCTCCTAGAGTCCTGTAAAATACTCCACTGAATTTCTCTAAAATTTTTAACCCCTATGAATGATTCTCTAAACTAGTGGTCCCCAACCTTTTTGATGTCAGGGACCGTTTTCATAGAAGACAATTTTTTCACAGACTGGGGATGGGGAGAATGATTTTGGATGATTCAAGTGCATTACATTTATTGTGCACTTTATTTCTATTATTTTTACATTGTAATATGTAATGAAATAATTATACAACTCACCATAGGTTGGGGATCCCTGCTCTAAACAACATGCTGTTCAAATTTGCTTAGTTTTTCCTCTACATTAAAACAACCATTTTGTGTTTATTCTTCTATGATTTGCTTTTTCCCCTCCCTCACCATTGGGTGTTTGAGTTCATCCGTGGCATCTTTACTTGTGATTCCCCATTTTCCCCTCTGAATTTATTATGTGAATAAGCCAAAATTTATTCTTTTGTTGATGGGCATTTGCATTGTTTCCACTTGTGGCCGTGACAACCAATGCTACCAAAAATATTCTTTTTATATTTCTTCTGGGACACAAACATAATACCTCACAGTAAATATCTAGGAGTGGCATCTTTTATACTCATAAAATTCGTGAGTAATTTTATTTTTCTATTCTGTGAAAGAATTTGCATAAAATTCTGAGGATTTGTTCTTTGAATGTTTGTTAAAAAATAAAATCACCTGTAAAACCATCTGGGCTGGGTATTTCTTTGGGGAAGAATTGTAACTGCTCTTTTTATCGTGGTGACTGTGCCTCTCGATTCTAAAGTTGAGGCTCTGGCAAAGTAGATGCAGGTATGTTCCCTGTGGCCTCCACCTCTAAAGTTCAGCACAGCCGAACTGGGCAGACACCGGTGTCGCAGCGTTAAGGCCCGTCTCCCATCTCACGTGTGGAGCGCACCGTTCTCCTTTGACCGCACTCTCTTCTGCGTGCCTGTGCGGGCGTCGCTGCCTGACAGCAAACCTTCCCCAGCGCCAGGCAAGGGCACGCTCCCAGCATGGGGCCGAGAGCAGCCACAGCAACAGCTGGATTTAGTGTGCATTACCTCTGTCCCATCTGGATTGTGCAGATGCTCTTCTCATGTTTTAATATAGTATAATATTTTTTGTAATATGGATTTTTCAAAAAATCTCAATTTAATTATTTTCTGCAGTAGAATATTAATTCACAATTTGACTGAATTCTACCTGTGTTTGTGATTTGTTATATAATTATCTTTTCTAAAGGCTAATAGAACCAATTGAACAATTCTTGAGGAAATCTGTAGCTTTTAAATAAGATTGTTTTTTAAAAGAAATGACCTTTCTATCAGTTATTGGTTCTTTTTTCTCATTTCTCCTTTTTGCAAATATATTTTCTATATTTCACCTTTTAGTCTGAATATCGAATGTACATTTGCTAAGTTAATCGTCACAGCATTCGTTTGAGAAATGAATTAATATCACCACATACAGATAATAAAATTAGGGCTCAAAATGGTCATGGAATTGTTCAAAATCACCTTACTAGGAAATGGGAAGGTTCAATTCAATTCTTTGAGCAGAGCTTGTGCACAGCACCTTACTCTGCGCCATGTGAAAGGTATTCTATTTTAATTGTACCCATGGGCCTTTCTTTAGGGCTGAGCAGATTGTAAAGTCTTTCAATGATCAATTAGAGAACATACAATAAGATTCCTTAATATAGTTTTAAAAATAAAAGAAGGCTTGACTAAAACTGAAAACTGGATTAGGCATGAGCCTAGCAGAATGTCTAAAAATGCAATAACTAAGTTAAACAGCATGTTAGATAAAACTGGAGAGAACATTACAAAATTGGAAGATAGATTTGAAGAAATTATCTAGAAGGCAGACTGAAAAATAGAGAAATAGAAATATACAAAAGACATTAAAGATACAGGGAAGGAAATTAAAAGGTCAAACATTTCTGATTGGAGTTTCAAGAGAAGATATCGAGTGGGGTAGGGTCATGTTCTAAGAGACAAGAGTTGAGGATTTTCTAGAATTAATGAACAAAATAAACCTTTAGATTCAGGAAAGCTAACAAACATCACACTAGGTACAGAAAAAGAACAGAGTAAAACTATAGAACAGGAAAGGCAAAGAAAATAATTTAAAACAACCAAGAGAACAGAGATTTCCCGTAAGAGAATGGTGACCAGGCAAACACCGGCTTACCAACATACTGATGGGACCCAGACACAGTGGACTATGCCTCCCAAACTCCTGGAGCACACAGCTGCTGACTGAGTAGTGTTCAGTAAGATTTCCTAGGGACGTTTTGCACAAGTGGCTCGGAAACATATACCAGAGTGTTTATTGCAGCATGGATTTGAGCAAGAGACTAAATCATTTAAAATACAATGAAGAAATATGAGAACAGCTAAATGAGAAATTTGGAACATGACAAATAGAGAAAATTTGAAGATATTGCCAGGAATTCAAGAAGTTTAGAACAAGTGGTTCCTTGGCATAAAATGAGGCCATGTCACTGATGGGAGAAAATGGGAGAGAACCTTGAAATAGAGTTTTAAAAAACAGATTCACAAAAAAAAGGAGTTGATCCCAGAGATAATCTAGAAAGACGCATTTTACCTAGGATCTGCACTTCTGAAATTACTATCAGACTGAAAGTTTAGTAATTTTGTCACAGGAAAAAGGATTCTTTGTCATTACTTTGTGATAAGACTTGGACACGCTCTAGAATCTTCAGATTCGATCTTTGTTATAGGATTCTTTTATGCCAATGTTATAGTAAAACTATCATAGCTAGAAATTTACAAGACAAGAACAAAAATTCTGTTGATTTTACGTCATGTGTGTGCCTGTGTAACATCTATGCACTTCTTTCCAAACCACTTCTGACTACCGGGACCAAACCGCCACCGCCTCCCACAGGAACCACACAGCTGCTTTCGTTGTTCTGTGTGCTTCCAATCTTGCTTTTTGACAATTACTCAATCCTCTGTATAACAAACCTAATTATTATATAATTATTACCCTGATCCAAACTGTCTCATAAAACCCAACACATCAGTCCCCTCACACCTACAAGGCCTTGCCTGAACTGGATATGCCGCCTTCTCCGGCCTGCCCTGTGCTCCTCTCCTCTCTCCCAAAGCTCCATACTATTTCGGTTTTCGGGACCTGGCAAGATACCTGGCACCGGGGACGTTTTCTCACCTCTACTCACAGCACTCTCCGGCTGGTTGACTCTGACTCATCTTCAAGTCTCATCCTAAGTACTTTTCCTTAGACAGGCCTTCCACAACCACCCAATTTAAATTACTTCTAGTTTAACTCTAACACCCTGCACGTTTCCTTGTAATATTATATTAGGGATATTAGAATATAGTGATATAATATTCTATATATGTTATGTGCATATCATATTACAAATTATATCTATAATTTCTTCCTCCCATACCATGAATCATTGCTTTCATTCGTTTCATTCATATATAAGCTATAATCATTGATTACGTCATTGCTATTATTAGTTTGAGCAAACTGTTATTTGTTAGCTCAATTAGGAATAAGAAAAATAAAAGATTTTATCTTCCCTCATTTCTTCCCTGGTGCTTCCCTTTCTTTCCAAGTTTCTGACCTAGATCATTTTCCTTCTCTCTAAAGAACTTTTTAAAAAACATTTCTTGCAAGACAGGTGTACCAGTAACACATTCTCTGAATTTGTGTTTGTCTGAGAAAGATTTTATTAGGTCATTAAATCTGAAATGTCCTATTTTGAATCAAAAGCTTAGTTTATTATCTCTCAAACAAGAAGCAGCACAATTAATCAAAGTGTGCACCTGAACTGTCAACACAGTGTTGCCATCTTAACGGTAGCTTGTTTAAGTCAGCAGCGAAGAAGCCTGGAGAGCCAGTGGTGATGAAATCACAAAAGGCGTTTTCCACAGCTCCTTGAGAATTGCATGTTTTTCCTTGCAAGAAGTGGTCCAAAGCCTGAAAGAAGTGGTAGTCAGTTGGTGCACGGTCTGGTGAATACGGTGGATGACAGAGAGTTTCCAAGTCCAGCTGCTGTAGTTCGAGCAGGGTTGTCTGTGCAACATGTGGTTGAGTGGTGTCTTGCAAGAGCATTGGCCTGTCTCTATCAAGGAATCTTGGCTGCTTAATCGCAAGCAACCTCATCATTTCATCCAGTTGGCTGCAGTAGACATCCGCTGTAATCGACTGACCAGGTTTCATTAGGCCGTAGTGATAAAACCAGCGATGGACCACCAAACACACACAATTAGGTTTTTTTTGATGAATTTTCAGTTTTGGACTGTGTTTCAGAACTTCATCTTTATCCAACCATTGTGCCAAATACTTGCAAATGTCAAAAAGAATCAGTTTTTCATCACATGTAACAATGCGGTGTAGAAATGGTTCCCCTTTATGTTGTGACAGGAAAGAAAGGCAAGCTTCAAGACAATTTCCCTTCTGATGTTAGTTTAATTCATGCGGAACCCGTCTAGCCAGCTTCTTTATCTTGCCCTTTTGTTTCAAATGGTCCAACATTGTTGGAATAGTAACGTCAAACCTCGCTGCTAATTCACACTTAGGTTGAGATGGATTCTCTTCTACTACAGCTTTCAGCTCTTCATTATCCACTTTGGTCTCAAGTCACCCCCATGGGTCATTTTAAAGATTAAAATCACCAGAACAGAACTTCTCAAAGCATCCATGTGCTGTGCGTTCATTCTGTTGATATTTTGAGCTGTCTGTGCTGCAATGGTTCCATGACGACACGAATTTTTGACTTATCCACAGTTTCACAAAAATTGCTCTAAAAAATGTGAAAGATAATCACAAGTTAACAATGTGTTTGAAAGACTGAGGATGCACCTTTGCAATAAAAAAAAAAGAAGTGTCAAAGTGAAATGTCAGAGATATCAATTGTCAAACTTAGTACTTAAGGAAATTGGACATTCCATACTTACTGATCTAAAATATTTCTCCTTCAGTTTTGAAGGGTAGGTTTGAAGGGTACAGAATTCTAGGTTGGTGGTTTTCCTTACAACATTTTAGATATTTCCCTCTACTCTCTTCTTGCTTGTCTCATTTTTGAGGAGAAGTCAAATGTAATTCTTATAATTACATCTCCATAAACAAGGTGCTTTTTGGCTTCATTCAAGATTTTTTCTTTATCTTGTATTTTCTGCAGTTTGAATATGATATGCCAAAGTGTAAATGTAAGCACTGGGTATTTTTATTTTATTTTATTTCCTTTTTTGCATTTATCCAACTCAGTGTTCTGTCAGCTTCCTCGATTCTGGTTTGTCATCTGACATTAATTTGGAGAAATTCTCAGTCATTATTGTTTCAAGCATTTCTTCTGTTCCTTTTTCTCGTTCTCCTTCTTGCATTTCCTGTGGGTGTCTGTTACACTTTTTGTAGTTGTCCCACAATTCGTGGATATTCTATTCCATTTTTTCAGTCTTTTCTTTTTTGGGGGTCTTTCAGTTTTGAAAGTTTTTATTGACATATCTTCAAGCACAGGGATTCCTTCCTCAACCATGTCTAGCCTACTAATAAGCCCATCAAAGGCATTTTTTTTAAATTTGTGTTCCTGTGTTTTTTATTTTGGAATTTATTTTTAATTCTTTCTAGAATTTTCAGCACTCTGCTTATATTGTCCATTTGTTCTTCGATGTTGTCTATTTTTTCCCTTAGTGTTAATCACAGTTTTCTTATATCCCCAGTCTTATAATTCTGACATCTCTGCCATATGTGAGTCTGACGCTCAATCTATCTCTTTAACCTGCACTCTTTGCCTTTTATGAACAACCCGCCTTGTGATTTTGGTTGCCAGCCTAACGCGAGGTGCCTCATGTTGTTTCCTGCAGAGCTTGTGCTCCTCATTATCTGCCTGTCTGTCCCTTCAATTTTGGAGGCAGCGGTTTGTCCTGTAACTTCATTTCTCTGAAGGGTCTTAGACGAGTTGCTGGTTTTCGGGTATTCGGCTTTTCACCTATTAGGATGGAGGAATGACTTCCAAGCTCATCATATACGGGACCAAAGGCCAGAACCACATTTCCTTTGAAGCACACATCTTATAAATAGTTCCTTTTGCAACCTTATTTTTTATGTTTCTCCTAGAAAGCTAAAAGGGACAGAAACTGTGACCCTTATGCTTAGCAGCTTATCCCTAGTACTAGTCCCAAGTGCATAGTAGAAAATCTGTCAGTATTTCAGATTTAAGGAAAAAGAAATTAGGTCTTAGATCTAGTTTGTCACTGCAGCAGATAAATGCTACGACTTTTTTGGTCATTATTTCTGCTTAAAGATTCTCTACTGAGCTGCAGCTTTTAACATACTACTAACTGCTCATTTGTACCTAGAAACATTTTCATTACCAGTTTGTGCTCGTGTGAATAACACAGCAGTTTTTGAAATGTGTGTGCAGAAATCCCTCTCTCCTAGACGGTGTTTAAGTGTCGCAACACCAGGCAGTGTGTTGTAATCATTGCCTTAAGGTTTGCAGTACGTCCAACTCCTATTAGCATTAATGAGAATTGTTCAGTTGCCTCAATGCATAAACGACTAGAGTCTCATCCCTAGGTCATGTCGCCTTTGGGTTCGTATGGCTGATATATATCATTAAACCATAATGGTAAACATAACTACTTCGAAATTACTTTTCACCTTTTCCTCCTGCAGATCTCAGATTAAATTGCAAGCGATTAATTGTGCTTATAACACTACTGCAAAGTACTTTTGAAAGGCAATATATGAAAATAACCTATATCACTTTTGAAGTTTCAGCTGAGGGGAAATAACAATTCTTATATAACAGCATACTTATGAATCTACAATGTACAAAGGTACGAAATGTAAATATGACTTCATTATAATTAGACAAATAAATTGGCAGGTATATTTAACTCTTAAAAATTCTGCCAGGACCTTAGGCTTCATAATGGCAGAGTAATTGAAGTGTTTAAATTCAGCTTAAATTCCATTTTCATGATCTGTCGTCAGCAGACACATTTTTCCTAAATAAATTAAACTATATTTGTAGAACATTAAAATATTATCTTCTCATTCCTCGTGACTTTGGTGCACTCTGGGAGCATCTGATTAGCACAGGGAGGAAGAGGAGATATGTGAGTGGCTTGGACCTGGCATGGGAAAGTGACTCAGCTAACAGCTGGACAGAAGCCTCTGGGCCCGTGGGCCATGATTTAATGGGGCCGGTGAATTCAAACTAGATCTGCAAGCAGGGACAGCCAAGGAAACACTTGTCAGTGCTATTTGCCAAGCCCTGTTCAGCATGATGGAGATAAATGCCTTGGCATAATCAGGCAAGGCCTCTGTTCTCACGATTCGTACCTTCTAGAGGGGAGAGACAGAAAACAAACGAGTCAATGAGCACAGCTCAGATTTTTTTGGTATGAGGACCCCTTTATACTATTAAAAATCGGGAACTCACAAAAACTTTTGTTTATGTGAGTTATATCCACTGATATTTACTGTAATCAACATTAAGGCCAAGGCTTTTAAAAATAATATTAATTTATTTATAAATAACAATAAAGTCATTATATATTAACTTTAAACTATTTTTATGAAAAACAACCGTTTTTTTAAAATAGAAGCAATGAGTGTCATTGTTTTACATTTTGCAAACCTTTGTAATATCTACTCTTATACAATATAGCTGGATTCTCAGATCTGTGGCTACATTAAATACATTGAATGAAGTATATAAAGAAAATTTACCTTAGAAAAGATGGGCATATTTTAATAGACTTTCAGATACTCTCCTTTGATACTACCCTGACACTCTACAAGAGGGAGCTTTATAAAGATGAATTGCAATGTGGAATCTGCAGTCATATCAATGAACTTTCCACATTCTGTTACATACAAATCATTTTATCTTGCACTTTGAATGGATCTTTTACCCATTCATGATTCTGTAAAATTATGAATTAATTATTTGGAAAATAACAAATGGTGGATTTATGCAGAGCTTCTGAATGTTAACACATTTGATTACATTTTTTATATATGGGTATTTTTAATCACATTTATTAATATCATCCCAAATATCAACGAAAAGACTTTAAATATTAGGACGCTGTCAATAGTGGCAGATATAAATTTTCCAAAAGTCTAATTTTCACCTCAAAGCTTTAATTTTATTATTGGCAACAAAATACCATCAGTTGTGTGACAGGCTCTGTTGGTTCATTTTCAAAAAGTAGAGAGTCTTCACTCATTTATTCAAGTAAAGATAGTTGTTTATAAAAAAGCCTCTAGACCGGCTCACAACTGAGTTTCACAGGTGATTTTCCTTAAGAATTTCCTCTTACTCCGGAATGCTGCAGAAGTGCTTGATGTGGACTTCCCATTTCATAGCACAATATATTGAAAGTACATGCACTAAAGGCTGAAAATATAGTAAAATTAAAGTCAAATTAATTTTTTGTGCTTCATCAAGAGCTACTATAACTAGCTTTATTTTATTTTACTTTTTTATTGCAAGCGTGCGGCAATGAAGAATCTAATGCCCTGCTAGTACACAGCTTGTTGACTCTGCCTTGATGTGCACTTAGACATCAATGGCGTCACCTATAATCGCTTTTGCACTTTGACAGCAAATGCAATACCCTTGCATTTACAAATGACGGCTTGGTTATTGTGCTAAGGACAAATAACATGTTAGTATTATTATAAAAATATTTTTAATTTGGAAACATGCACAAAGGGTTGTGGTGGGTCCATGTGCCATGCTTTGGGAACCACTGGAGTAAACACATGAATTATCAAGATCGTTACAGAGATGATGAAGACTGTAATTATAATAAAATATAATATGGGGGGGTGACTGCTCACTGAGCTGTATTAAATTCATTTAGTGATCTAAGAGCCTGCCTGTAAAGGTGACATTTAAGGCAAAATCTCACCCAGCCATACAAAATCTGCCAGAAAGATGCTAAATACATAGGTCCCAAAGTCAGCAATATTACTTGTTCCAAGAAAAGAAAGAAGGCGCTGTGACTGGCACCTAGCTAGAGAACCGCAGAGCCAGGATGCTGGAGAGACAGGCAGGAAGGTAACTTGGAGGTTTGTAAGCCGTGGGAACACACCGGAATCATGTTTTAGGGCCATAGATACTATTAGAGGATTTTAAAAAGAGAAGAATATAATCTAACCCGTCATTTTAAAATGATACTTTAAGAAGTTTAGATAAGAGAGGGCGAGAGTGGAGATGGTGAGACCAGGCAGAAAATAAACGATGATGAGCATTTGAACTCGGAGGCTGCAGTCAAGCGGAGAGAAGCACACGCTTGAGATCTGCTTTGAGCGGCGCGCTTCTAGATGTCCATGGATTGACCTGGGAGGCGAAAGTAAAAGGAAAGATACCAGGAAATTCAGGGAACATGGTGCTGTTTATTAAAATTTGAAAAAATGGAAGAGAAACAAAGAGGTTTGATGGGTGTGTGGAAAATTGTTGGAGGAAACCCTTAGGAGAAACCAAGGTGTCTGTTTTGAACATATTCATATTAGGTGTGAAGCACTTACTAGGCTTTCAAGCAGAGCTATTAAATGCAGTCAAATAGCACAAAGAGAGCAAAGACCCAAGAGTGAGCTCTAAGCATGACAACACTTAGATTGACTTTTTGCATATTATGAGTCATTTTCCTTCTTAGGGGTAGGTATCCAACTGAACTAGCATTGTCTATGGATGTAATCGGCATTTCCTCGTTGATCTGCACTGCTACCTTTATCATAAATCAACCTTTCATATATGTGAGACTCAGTGTCTGGACTTGCTATTGTATTCCTATTAGCCATTTTCTATTATTGTATCCTGTGTTGATTAATGAGTTTAATAAACCATGAGATTCTGTAAACCAAGCTCTCTCATAATTTTCTTCTAAATTGTGTTGTATATTTCTTGTCCTAATTTTAGAATCAGCTCATCAAACTCCATAAAACAAAATAAAACAGAAAAAAAAAGTTGCAGAATTTTAATTGGTATTGCATTGAATCAATATATCAATGGAGAGATGACAATGTTTGCAATACTAAACATTCCAAACATAAACATGGACTATCTCTTCATTAATTTAAGTGTTTTTAAAAATTTTCTAAATATTATTTTATAGTACTATGCTTAATAATCTTTCAAATCTTTTGTTATATTATTCTGATTATTTGAATTTGTGAAGCTATAGAAAATGGCATCATTTTTAATATTTACCATTTATTGCTGTTATATGCAGTCTAATTGACCTCATATAAAAATAATTTATATTTTTTGTATGTTGAACTTTAATTCCACAAATTTGCTAAAATAATTTATCAGTCTCATAATTCACCAGTTTTTGTATTGTTATGTACACAATCATATTACCTGTGAAAAATTACTTTTGTATATTTTTCTTTCCAGTTCTTAAATTTTTTGTTCTATTGCAATGGCCAAGAGGTATTGCACAATAGCATTTACTTTTAGCTTGTTGTATTCCATTGATTTTTTTTAAAACAACTGTGTACAACTTTATTCTTCATACCAAATTGACATCTACTATAGAATTTATCATCATAAATTTAAATAGCTACTAAAGTGTAATTCCCAGCATATGTGAGCATTCCCATTTAAATATAAAACTATATTACCTATCTTTTAAATGAATCAAATGTTATTTAAATGCCATAGCAATTTTATATTTTGCATCTTCTATTAAAATATACACTTCAAAAGTTTATAATTTCACATCAGTTCTCCTCCTTGAATTTATATTTCTGTTTCACTTCCTTCTCAGAATTTTATTTTCACGAAGTATTTTTTATTCTTGTAAGTCTTTTATTGGTCATCTTATAATAATAGTATTCTGAAATAAAAATTACTATAATCTTTAAAATTTGCCTTATAACAAGACAATAGGAGTTAAAATGTTATCAATTATTATTATAATTGTTATTATTATGCAATCGAAGAAAATACATATATTACAAATTTTTATGAAAGAGAGAGAGGGAAAGCGTTAGGCCATTAGTAAGTGCTAAGCCTCCAAAGGTATACTAGTGACTTCCCTAAGGATACCAAGATAGAATAAAGAGTTGAAAAGAATGAGAGAAAATTTAAAATACATGTGCCATTGTCAAGAGTCTAGGGACACCAGGAGAAAAAAGAATAAATTTTACCAAAAAAGAAAAAAAAAGAATGAAAATAAGCATAATGGCTGAGAATCTCCCAGAAATAAAAATGTTACATTTAGATTTTAAAGCTTATTAACATCATGTGCTAAAGAGAGCATGAGACATGTTGGTTGAGCCACACTGAGTGCATGTAAGGTGAGGCTTACTGGGAAATACACAGGCAGAGGAGACAGCGGCGCCCCCAGCCCTCTTCCCGGAACCATCTCGGAGCAGTGGGCTGGATACACCGGGCAGAGGAGTCCAGCAGAAGACCCGGCCCTCGCAATCTCACACGCATGCTTAGGCATGAAGGAGCAGGGAGACGCAGGCAGCAAAAACAGTGGGAACCCTCCACTCCAGGTGGGCCTTGCGGAAAGTGGTACCTGCATCCGTCAAAACTTGAAGTGGACTGTTTTCCCCCCGAGTTAACTCGGATTCCACAGTGAGCTAGCTCTTTGGTGAGCTACCCAGGTGGAAAGGAATAAGCTTTCAGGTCTGTCTAGGTTCATTTCTCATCATTATGATTATAATTAGAATAGTCATTATTGCTTTCCAGCTTAAGTGTACTTTGGTCATAGAATGTGGTCTTTCTTATATTTATTCCCAGAAATTTCTTAGTAAACTGAAACATGGTGAAATTTCATAAATGTTTTATGGGTTTACGTTTCTCCCATGTTGTTCACATCTTCAGCTGTTACCTTCATTCACTTTCTTCCACACAAATCCTAATTATCCTCTAGGACTCAGGTTGAATACGATGCACGACAAAGTTCTTCCTTCGCTTCCCAATCAAAACTAGCTCCTGATAATCTGTCTGCTAAGTACCCTGGACCATCATTTCTTTGCTCAGTTAGGCTTGATTAGAACTCCCCATATTTCAAATCACTTACCAGAACAGTGATTGATCATTTGGCTTGTGTGTGCAAATGTGTGTAATAAGGTTGCATACTCCATGAACGTATATTTTGTCTTGTTAAACTTTTATTCCTAATGTCTTATTCTGGATCTAACTTAAGTTAGAGTTTTTCATATAAATATATAAAGAATGAATGAATTATTGAGACCAGAGAGGACATAAATTTGAGAGGGAGCAGTAGACATAATGAGTTCTGTTTTCCACATTATGAACATGAACTGGGTCTAGGATATCTACCTGGAAAATGGCTAAAAAAGGTGGATATGTGAGTCTGGCCCTTAGCAGAAAATTCTGTGTTAGAAATACAGATTTGGAGACTCAGCATATAATTGGCAATTAAGATTGTGGGACAGAATAATCTCACATTAGACTTTATAATAGTCTGGAAAGGGGAAACAGCCAGGGATAAAATCCTGAGGCAAACTGACATTTGGAGAGTGAGTGAGAAACGCAAAGAAGAAATTGAGAAGTGTTCCCTACATGCTTGCCTTAAGCCAAGACAACCACTTTTCCTACACAGTAATTATTTTGCTTACATGACTGTCTCTTCAAAGAGCCATATTTCAATCATCTTTGTATCCCTAGCAGCTAGCACCTAATATCCATTAAATTCAATCCATTTTATGAGTCAGTATTTCAATGAATATGAGCTTATCATTTAAATTTTGCTTTTTTACCCACACACATTTTCTTTCATTCCTGTTAGGAAACACGGAAGATAAGATTGTTATTGTAGTAGGATTATCTCCAATCTTTTGACTGCTTGAGTGTTCTTTAACCTGTAACTTGCCCTCTTTCTTGAAAAATATCCCTTCTTAGAACTTGACTTTTTGATAAACAACAGATCTTAGTTGGTTAGCAATATAGGAGTAAAGGAGTATGAATCCATCTTTGGCTGACAAATCACTAGGATTCTGCTGCTTACTTATTTTTTTAATGCATGTAAAACTCTTATCCTCAAAACGCATGGTAATAAGCCATTTGGAAAGCGAGTCACTAACAACTTCCCTTAGGGCTATATATATGCATTCTTGGTAAAATTCACCCTGCTTTTCAAAAATGTTTATTGAATTCCAAAATGTAGTTCTTTAAAGATATATGGTAAATATTAATAATTTTCACTTGATATCAAGAAACATATTTCAAAGATGTGGATAAAGTCATTACCATCTTAACTGGGAAAATTAAATCTAATTTTTCCTGATCTAAATCTAAGAAACAATAGATCACAAATTTAGAACTAAGTTTGCATAAAATACAAAATATCAAATGTACAAATCAGCCTGATGTATTTAAGACCTGCACTCTCATGGAACTATTTTTAAAACCACAGGCATATATAAACGTAAGTCAGCAAACACTTAAGTTGTACAACGTAGTCTACAAATGTGTGCATATGCACACACACGCACATACAAAACAATGTCTCCGAGAAAAATACACATTTGATAAATAGAAAATTAAAAATTTAGTTTTCTTTTTCATTAACAAATGAAAATATATAGATCTTGAGAAACTGAGAAAGTTGGAAGATTCTTGAAGAGGCCTTAGCACTGTCTTTTGGAAATGAATCACCTCCACAAACACATGAATACAGAAACATCCATGGAATTTTACTCAGTTTTCTGCCCACACAATGAAAGAGGAGACAGGCGTTCACAGGATAGTAGCAGGTACCAAACTCATACAGGTTGAGCATCTGAAATCTGATAACCAGAAATCTGAAATGCTCCAAAATCTGGAACTTTTCGAATGCTGCCTTGACACTCAAAGGCAATGCTCACTGGAGCATTTCAGATTTTGAATTTTTAAATTTAGAATGTTCAGCTGGGAAATATAATGCACGTGTTCCAAAATCCCAAAATATCCAATATCCAAAATACTTGTAGTCTCAAGCATTTTGGACAAGGGATAGTCTATATCTTTTTAAAAAAATCAATTTAAAGCTTTGAATTTAATAATGAAAAATAAAAGTTTTCATCTAAATTACCCATTTATTGGACATAATTTTATGTTTTTGTTTTTTTTTTTTCTTTGAGACAGAATCTCACTCTCTTGCCTGGGCTAGAGTGCCGTGGCGTCATCCTAGCTCACAGCAACCTCAAACTCCTGGGCTCAAGTGATCCTCCTGCCTCAGCCTCCCGGGTAGCTGGGACTACAGGCATGCGCCACCACGCCCGGCTAACTTTTTCTATATATTTTTAGTTGTCCAATTGATTTCTTTCTAATTTTATAGAGATGGAGTCTCACTCTTGCTCAGGCTGGTTTCGAACTCCTGAGCTCAAACAATCCGCCCACCTTGGCCTCTCAGAGAGCTGGGATGACAGGCGTGAGCCACCGCACCCGGCCTATGGACATAATTTTAAATCCATCACTTTACTGTGGCCAAAATCCCCAAACCAATGTTGATAACAATGTTAAATATTAACTTAGGCTACGAAATAGTTTATATATTGAGTCAACATCAATCTCATGTCTCAGTAGAAGCAAGCTGTTAATAAAGCACATGGGGGGGATTTCTTACTCCTATGAGGCTATAGTCCAACATTAGTTGCTGTATACTTACCCCTAAAAATACCATTTCCTTTCCAGACACGTGTACCTAGGGTTGTACCCAGGTTTAGCAGGCTGAAACTTACCCAGTTTAGGGAAAACATCTTAAAATTGGTAGACAAAATTATGAACCACATCTTAAAATTTCAAAAACCAGCTGATGACTGTATGCATTTCCAGCCTTGCGGCTTCTCCACGCCACATGCTCCTAGCACCTGGCACTGTGGGACACACCCCACCATCACACCAGCTGCGAGCCTTGGCCTGGTTACACCAGCTTGCTCACCCTTGGCCATTTGGTGTCTTCTTTAGTACTGTCTCAAACATACACAGGCAATTCTAGACTTGCAGATATGTGGCTTTTAGGATTTTACACATTGAGTGCACTGATGCCACCAGCCTACCTTCTGTTCTCTATTATTGATTTCATGCTACTTCCTGGGCTGGGACCTCGCCCGCCAGTCTCTCCTCTGCTGGAAAGCATCTGGCCTCTACCAAAGGAGCAGAAATGTCTGTAGCCTGGCATTGGAGAGCATGTGGTCCAATGCTGAGCACACTCTCCAGATGTGCTTTGTGAATAGTGACGTTTGTGATCCCATCTATTTACTTATTTTTCCTTATGAGTACATGCAGTTTCCTCTTTCTCTGAACCTAATGTCATTACTTCACAGCCATGACTTTACCTGGCTGGCTCCCTCCTGTCACACTGCCCAAAGCAGTGGTCACAATGATACATTTGGGGTAGAAAAAAACTCAAGGCCTTGAGCAATTGCCCCATTTGCTAAACGTTGGGCGAGGCTTTCTCCCCAGAACTACTGCTAAAGAATTGTAACACCAAACCCTCTCTACTTAGATTTGAAAGCATTCTTTTGCCTGTTCATTTTTATCATTATTTAATAAAAACGTTCCCCAAACCAAAAACAACTCATTTCTAACCATCTGTTAGGACTGGTATACTTTTAAAATATACAAATACAGCATTTTTATGAATCAGGCAATATTGAAAAGTATGTGTCAATATAATCAAATATATTCTTTAAAGCATTTTAGAAAAGTTAGTGGAGCAAACAAAGAAATGCTATTTTCAATAACATTGCAATGGAAGGTTGCACAGTTTTATAGTTTCTGTTTTTTTCTAATAATGATTCCACCAATAACCTCCATGTGTATTATCTCACTTAATCTTCATCCCAACTCTACGAGTCAGCAGAGGATGGTAAAACCCCCAATAACATCATTCTCTTGATGTTTCAGGAATAATATTTTGAAGATATTATCTGTGCAGTTCAACAGCTTTAGCAAAGATGTATCTTTTTTAGTGGGGCAGAAATTGAGCTTGACGAAAGCGGGTAGGTAGAGAATCGGTGTCAAAAATGTTGCCTTTTTCCTTTGTCAGTTTAAAGGAAGGGTCACAGAATACGAGACTGAATGAAAGTCATAGAGTTTTGAAGTCCACGTGGAATCCCAGACACCACAAGCTGTATACCCTTCAATCAAAATGAAAATGATAGCCCTGAGCTGCATTTCTATCAGAGAAAAGCAAATGTTGTGATTTCTGTACTGAAATCAAATTTAACTGGAATAATTCAATAAAATGATGGTGTCATTATGAATGTTGCACTCTTTCTTAAAGTCTGATTAGTCTAGACACCTGAGTTCAGAAATGACTGTTGCTTAATGCTTCAAAGCACACTTGGAAACTTTGATTAAATATTTATGTTAAATGAAGATGACTTAAAATAAAATGTGTTCCAATCAAGACACTAGCAAGCTGAACACACACGTACTTGTCAGTTTTCAAGTGTTGGTTTCGGGTGGTTAATGTGAGTTTCAACCAACTCCGAAGGTGCAGCCCTCTCAAGTCCGCTAGTTAAATGAGGGTTACCGCAGGCCTGTTTCACCTGACTGTGTCTCAGCAAGTCAATACCTAGTAATTACTCCAAGTTGTCCGAAAGAATAAAAAGCAAATGAGGAGTTCAGCATGTCGTTTTCTCTCTTCCTTCCTCCCACATCACAACAGCACCTCCCATATATACTATCTAGGAAGCAAAATTTTAAAGTACTTCCTACGGCAACTCTAAGTCTTAATCTTTCCTTTTAAAATTTTTTTTAATTCTCATTCTTATTTCTAATAACCTGAGAATTAATATGTGTTTGTTCAACTAAATTATAACCCTGTTGCATTTTCTTCTAAACTAGACTACATCCAGAATACATTTGCATTTACATTCTGAGAGAAAATATTAATATTTGCTTAATTGCTTAAGTCAGGAACCTGGAAGCCATGTTTGGCTTTCCTTTTTCATTCTTCCCACCCCTGTCAGGCACTGAGCACCGTGCAGTCTACGCGGCCTGTTTTGTGTCTGCTGTTTTCCTGCCCAGCCGTGCACCCAGACCGGCTCTCCTTGCCCCTGCGGCAGCTCAGGCCCTCATCCTCCGGCCCTGACCCCCGGGCTGGCTCCCCGCCGGCTAGCGGGCTCCTGTGGGCATCTCCACCGGGCCACAGCCTGCACGTGGTTCCAGAGCTCTTGAGTCGGTCAGTCTGACAGTTCGCTCACTTTGAACCCACATTCAGATCTTTATTAATTCTAAAGATGCTTTGTACCTTTTTACAATTCTGCTATTTTTTTGGCTTTTTAATTGTGTATCATATGTTATAGAAGCGTGTACATAATTTTTAGTTTCATTGTATTTACTGAAAAAATGCCTTCTTTACAAAACCGAAACAATGCATACTTTTAAAAGTGAGGAGACAGTGACCGCTCCACATTTCTCTCTCACCCCAAATTAACCCATGTAACAGCGTATTATCTGCCTCTCAGGAATTTGAATTTCTTCAGTGGCTTCCCTTTGCAGACAGCATAAATTACACTCTTCTCGGAATTCTTCTTTGGACCTTCCCCCTCTTTTTCTCTCACAGATTGGAGCCCCAACTGGAAAGTGGGGAAAACGCGCCACGCGTTTGAGCTTTTGCCCTGTTCTGCTGCACCTATTATAATTAAGCAACACCTTCTCTAGTAAAATTTTCCTACCGGCTTCTCTTTTAGTTAGGGCTTTTTGTTTAAAAAAAAGATACTTAAGCCAACCTAAGCTGGGCATTAACAGTCGCTTTTCAGCATATATCAAGTTATTTAAAAATAAAAGCTTCAGTTGGGCGGATCTCACGGCAGCTGGAATTAGAATCGAGGCAGCGTCACTACCCTTTCCACATTGTCTCCACTTTTATCTTAGGTCACTTCTTATCCTCCCTGAAACCAGGCCCTTCTTTTAACTAATTGAGTACCCTTTATTTATTTCTTCCTTATGATTTTGATTTATACATGATTTTGATTGTCTTGGCCCTGGCTTAATGTTACACAAGCTTCCACGTTTTGCCTCTCAGGTTGTTTATGTAGCTTTCATATTTTCCAGTTGCAAATTATTGCACTAAAAATATTTTTGCTACAACGAATTTTTTTCCATCTAGGTCAGAAGACATAAATTGCTCGCTGGGCCATATGAGATTTTCCCAGGGCCAGGTGCCCGCTCCTAGCGAGGACAAGAGACCACAGGGCAAAACAGATGCTCATTGACCCTCGGCACGGCCATGGGGGAGTGGACGGTAAACTTATGTGTCAGCCAAGCTGGGATACGGCGTCCAGTTGTGTGGCCAAACTCCAGTCTAAATGTTGCTCTGAAGGCATTTTGTACATGTGATTAGCATTTGCAATCAATTGACTTTATGTAGAGGAAATCACCCTTGGCAATGTGGGTGGTCCGCGTTCAGTCAGTTGAAGACCTTAGTAGCAAACATTGAGGTTTACGGTTTATGGAGAAGGAGGAATTCTGCCTGCAGACTGTGACACCCAAACCCCACCTGAGTTTCCAGCTGGCCAGGCTGCCCTGCAGATTTCTGACTCATAAGCCTCACAACCACATAGGCCAATCCAGTTCCTTAAAGTAGATCTCTCTCTATCTACCCATCTTCTGAAAATCGCATCTGTCCCACGGCCTCTGCTTCTCTGGAGGGCCCTGACTGACACGGGGAGTCATCTCCCTGTAGATGTAATGGCGGGTTGGCACCACAGGGCATTTCCTGACAGTGCTCTACTATATCATTAGGGTAACACTAACTGCCATTGCACAATAACCCCCAAATTTCAGCTCTGATGGTGGAA
>CAUYSK010063572.1:0-12919 GCA_963575035.1 Avahi laniger | reverse complement strand
GTTTGAAACCAGCCTGAGCAAGAGCGAGACCCTGTCTCTACCAAAAATAGAAAGAAATTAATCAAACAACTAAAAATATATAGAATAAATTAGCTGGGCATGGTGGCGCATGCCTAGTCCCAGCTACTCGGGAGGCTGAGGCAGAAGGATCGCTTGAGCCCAGGAGTTTGAGGTTGCTGTGAGCTAGGATGATGCCACAGCACTCTAGCCCGGGTAACACAGTGAGACTCTGTCTCAAAAAAAAAAAAAATATTAGAGTGGAAATAAATGAAATAAAAAATAGAAAACAACAAAGAAAAGCAATAAAACCAAAAGCTGGTTTTTGGAGACTTAAAAAAAAAAAATAAACTTCTAGCCAAACTGATAAGGAAAAAAAGGTTGAAAATATACATTGCCAATATCACTATCAGTAGTGGGAGCAGTGATATCACTACAGCTTTTCTACAAATTTTATGAACAAGGTTATGCCAATAAATTCAGCAACTTAGATGAAACAAATTCCTTAAAAGAAAAAAACTCACTCATCAAAGTTCACTCAAGAAGAAATAAATAACCTAAATAGGCCTATATCTATTAAAGAAATAGAATTTGTGGTCAAAAACCTTACCATAAATACAATGCCAGGGGTAGCACCACTGGTGGAAGTAAATCAAACATTTAAGGAAGAAAGAGCATGAATTTTACAGAAACTCTTTCAAAATATCAATTTTGGATATTTCTCAACTCATTCTATGAGGCCAACATCATTCCAACACCTAAATCACACAAAAAACATTATAAGAAAACTACAGATCAATCTCTCTCATGAACATAGATGCAAAAAATTATTGGTACATTTTTAACAACTTGAATTCAATAATATTAATACATAAAAAACAATAAATCATGACAATGTAGCATTAATCCCAGGAATGCAAGGTTGGCTTAACATTAAAAAATGTGAAACTCACCATTTTAATATATAATGGTAGACAGTCTAATTGTGTTTCCCACTGATGCCCAATTCTAGGTATTCACACTCTTGAATGTGGGCTGCATTTGTTGACTTGTGTCTAATAAATAGAATATGGCAGAAACCATGGGATACCACTTCTGAGAAAATATTGTAAGATTGTTTCTTCTATATTGGTGCTCTCTCCCTCACATTTCCTCTCATTAGCTGTGGGAAAAGCCAGCTGTCATGTTGTGAGGCAACCTGCGGAGAGGCACGTGTGCAGAAGGACTAAGCCTTGCAAACAACCGTATGAGTCAAGTCTTCAAGACCAACCACAGTCCCAGCCTACAGCTTGAGACCAACCTCATAAGAGACCCTGAGCCAGAGACAGCCAGCTGAGGAATATCTGTATTAAAGAGCCACAAAAATTGTGAAAGAAAATAAGTTTTTTGTTTTAAAATGTTAAATTATGGGACAATTTGTCATGCAGCAGTAGATAAGTAATACACAGAATTAAAAAAAATCATTATGATCATCTCAATCAACTCAGAAAAAGCATTTGACAAATTCGCAAAAATTCTCAACAAACTAAAAACAGAACAAAACTTCTCAACCTGATAAAGGGCATCTACAAAAAAATTATAGTTAACATCATACAGGAATAAGTCAAGGTTGTCCACTTTCACCACTTTGAGTCAGCACTGTATTATAAGTTCTAGACAATGCAATAAAGCAAGAAAAATAAATAAAGTCATCCACATTGGAAAGAAAGAAATAAAACAGATTCTATTCACAGAAATGATGTTTAAAGTTCAATGAAATCTAGTTTTTTAAAAAGCCATTAGAATTATTAAGTGATTTTTTTTATCAAGGGTGCAAGATACAAGAACAATATACAAAAGTCATTTGTGTTTCTGAATACTAGCAACAACAATCAGAAATTTGAATTTTAAAAAACACTATAATAGCATCAAACAATATAGAACATTTAGTGATAAACACGACAAAACACGTGCAAGAACTGTACACAAAAACTATAAAGCATGGCTGAGAGAAGCAAAAACTAAGAGGGGGCACAAAAGAGGACTAATTCATGGGTCTTGAAATTTACAGTGACACTTTCAGGAAGAAGCTAATCTCTGTGTTTCAGCCATACAATATTAGTAGTTTCTTACTTAACTTAAAAAGAGACATGTATATGTAAATCAAGCAAGGTAATAAATTTATATAAAATGATAAAAGCAGGGGTTTACTTGATACATGGATAATGGGAAAATGGTAGCTTGTTTGGACTCCATCCTTATCCTTGAAAGTCAGTACTTTCATAAACATAAACCACACAAAACATCTCTTGTTCTGCCAATGTGAAAATGGAGCTAATTTTGATACTACATTCTATTTTCCATTCAAGGTCTTTAAACTGTATTAGTAAATTAAGACTATATCAGACAGAAAACTCTATTTTTTTCCTAACTTAAAATATATGGGGAAAAATTTACAATGAAGTGTAACTTTGTAGTATATGTACACCAAACAGCCACAGAAGAAAAAATAATTAGCAAGAGTGAAATAACAAATGTCACATCAGCAGATGAAAGAAAAGCAGTAAGGGCACCATCAAAGCTAAAAGAATGAACTTAATTCTTATCCAGTTCATAAAATAATATAAACTCACATTAAGCCTTTCATTTCCTGCCCTTCATGCTACCAGTTCTGGCAAAACAAAGGCTCACAAAGTCATTGGTTGGCTTTAGGAGAGAGAGGAACTACAACTGGAAATTTTGACAATTCTCTGAGTCCATATAATTTAAGCAAAAGAAATTGTTACAGAATCAATTAAAGGCTTATCTCCATCATTATGCCTTAAGGGCCTTAATTAATATGTCCTGAGTCAGGCAGCCTCTCATTTAATGGATCTGACTATGGCATGCTTGATAAATGTAATAATCAGGGAACACTATTCACCTGTGGAAAACCAGCTTCTCTAAAGCATTCTACCATCGTGACAGAAGAGTGGCAGCCTTGTCCCAACTGTTAAAAGGAAAAAATATTTAAACGAAATTTCTAAACCTAAAATGTTTCCCACAAGCATCCTTAAACATCTCGTGTTTATCATTCCTGTCATCTACTAGCAAATGACAAAATACAAGCAGAAAACAATCAACATAAAACAAACTTCTTAAAAACAGTGTGCTTTTATGGACACATGCCTATGGTTGTGATGTTACTACATTCAAAAACATATTTCTTGCTAGTTAGTTTCTAGTTCAGATATTAATTTTAAAATATATCAATATTCCATGGTGGTTTGCAGAGTATCATGTTTTCCAGGCACCCCACCAGCAGAATACACTTGAGACTCAACATCTTCTTATCTAGTTCCATGCAAACAAGGATGGTGTCTATGTTATTGCACCCTTTTCCTACAAGGCCTTGCTCAGTGCCTGAACCTCAGTAAAGTTCAATAAGGTTTTGTTGAATTAATAAATCAGAATTCAAAAGATTCATTCAAATAAGTACCCTTCATACTTTCTTACCAAAGAGCCGAAGCTCTGAGACATTTATTATCTGAAAGCTATTGTCAAAAAACAATTTTGAAACAAATAATAAATACATATATTCATAAAGAGCTATCAACAAGATTTTTTAACTGTAAGCTCATTGTGAAATCCTAAAATGATATACCCAATGTCGCTCGCCTTTGAATCAACTCCCCCGCTTTGAGTGGGGCTACGATGAGCTACCCTATAATTATGTTACGTCATATGGCACAGGAGAGATTACCCTGAGTGGACTAACCAGGTGAGCCCTTCAAAAGCAGAGCATTTTCACAAGCTAGTGGCAGAAGAGAAAGTCAGAGAGATGTGATCTGGCTAGCCTGTAAAAAAGCAAACGTTCATGCTATGAAATGTCTGCAGGGACCATATGGCACAGAACGCCTGGGCAGCGTTTAAGAGCTGAGAGTGGCCTCTGCCTGACAATTAGTAGAAAAACGAAGACCACTGTCCTACAAGCACAAGAAAACGAGTTCTTCCCAAAGGTAGTGGGCTTGTAAGAGCACCGTAAGGCCGAGATGAGAACGGCAACCTCAGCCAACACCTCAACTTCAGCCCAGGGAGATCTTAGGCAACGAAACCAGATATGCCATGCCCAGATATCTAACCTACAGAAACTGTGAGACAGTAAACCAGTAAGTTTGTGGTATGGGTGACACAGGAATAGAAAATGAATATACTCATTTTACTGAAACTGCTTGAAGTATGTTGACATTTGAACAGAATATTCTTAGGAACACTGTTGCAGATACCAGTTTCCAAATGTGATATACTGTATTAGATCCAGGAGAAAACAAGCAATGATTCTCATGACTAGTATCAATATAGGACCATATATTGAGACTTTTCTGCACAATGTGACTCCATTAATATTATAAAGCTTATTAACAAGTTTTCCATGTAATGAAGTTTATGTACAATTTATGCTGGGTCCCCATTTCACACGGGTTCGTGTGAATAATACTGGTATCAACACCTGCTTTGTGTACGCGTCTTCATCCAGGAAAGTAATCTATACTTGCGTTTTCCACATAGGGCAATGTAACTGTCCTGGAAACATTTCAAGTTTCCAATATTTGGGACAAACTACTTAAACGTGATCTGGCCATCCCTGTTAACCACAAACATAACAGAAAGCAGAATCCAGCCCCTTCATAAAGATATGGGAAATCAGCCCTGTGGAGCTCACAAGCTTGTCTGGCAGTGCACCCTGCAAACCCTGAATAGAAAGATGAGGGGCTTATTTAAAGAAGGAACCAGACAAGGTGAAATAAGAATAGTGCTCATTCCCTGCAGAAAGCTGTAATTTCTGGCAGCCTTCAGAATAAAATTACTGGAGTGTCCAGGGTGCATGAAGAGAAAAAAAAGTGAGAGAAACATGAAGAGAAAAGTGTCCCCCAGCACCCAGGTCTTCAGCCAAATGCTTCCATCAATCATCTGCAATCTAAATAAACACTTCCCCTCCCCAAATAGAAGTTGTCTTTCTGCCCACAACAAAATGCTTATGATCAGTTCAGTAGAAAGTCTCAGTAAAAGATAGAATCTCACATATAAGAAAACTCAGGGACAGAAGCATATGTCAAATTGTAAAAAAAAAAAAAAAAAAAAAGCAGTGAAAACTCAACCCTTAAAAAGGCAGACTTTTCCAACCACCAAATGATAGCCCTTTTATCCACTAACTTTCAAGTGCACCTCAGGTGTCCAGATTTTGGCCTATGTTCCAGTTCTCCACTAAGAAAAAGAAGAAATCCTGGCTATTACCAGAAAACTAAGATCCTTTCAAAACTATCAGGGACAATGCCAGAAGGACAACGGACTCTGTCTAAAGCAGCTCCCACTGGCCAAACTGTGATTATTTGAGCATCAAAAGGAAAAATGTAGTTAAGTGAAATAAGTTGAATTGCTGAAAGATAATGAGTTCATTATGATTTCAAAAGAGAAAAGTTACTATGAAGGGCAAATGGCAGTTACAATATAAAAGGATAAATAAATTAGGATATGGTTGGTTTTAATACATAGAACTATGAGTACACCACGCAGTGCTAAAAAAAGCAGGAAGTGTTCCAAGAATAGAAATGGCTGATCAGGGCCTGTGGGGAGAGAGTCTAGGTAGCATGAGTACAGAAAAAGGAGTAACATGGTACGTTCCCAGGATAACAGACGAGGTGGATACAATACCCTAATAGGATACAGATACAGGTAGATGACGGTGCCTAAGCAATGTTATACAAAGTATACATCTAGTGGAGAGACACAGATTACAACGAAAACTTCGTGAACCAATGCAAAAAGCAATTTTATGAAAATAACTTAAATAGTAATAACAGCTTGACTGCCAACCTGTGTCTCAGATGTGAATCACTAATTTGGAAAAAGCAACCAAGACCCCAACAGCCAACAATTCAGATGATGTGGCCTGGGTTTTCTGAGAAGGCATCGTTCTACTTGTGGCCCTATAAAGATTACAAAACCCCAAGAAGATACAGAAAATATTGCTGAACCTCCTGTAAGGACTCTAAATACGTAGATCTATATACGACCCTAGGAAGGTATAAAAAGGAATTCAGAAATACTCATGAAATTAAGTAAACCCACGGTGTTGGTGTTTTAAAAGACGGTAAATGTAAATGCAGTAATAATTGGCAATAATTATATTTGTGCATGTTTTCTGTTTAAAAGTGTCTGAAATCGGTTAAAATAGTAGTATATAAAATTAAGGAACTTAATTAAGTCGATAATCAATGCTTAAACAGAGAGATAAACTGGTTTCCAAATTACATTTATTAGCTACATGTATTTGTAAGGATGTGGACACTTGGCCAAATACAAAGGCCAAGAGCTGTGAATGTTCTAGGCACAGGAGTCCCTCTGACATTCACACACCATCAGCTTTAACTGTCCTTTACATAGTGCCTTCCGTCTGAAAAACCTTCCTCCCACACCAAGCCACATCTCAAAAGTTACCTTTGCCCAGAAGCCCTGGATTAAATGCCACCCACCCAGACTAATCCTTTATAAAGAATTCACCTCAGTTGACTGTGCATTTAGTCAGCTCCAGTATTCTGAATGCTTTGGATTGTAATTATTCTTCTTGTGATACATCTCCACAACCTGATTGTCTCCTCCACAGGGCAAGGACTGTGCCTTATATTCATTTTATAGCCCCCAAGAGTACCTTTCCTACCAAATCTCCTCTTGAAGAGCCTAGTGAAGGTTTGCTGACTAATTCGTGAAAAATACGGGACTTCCACAAGTTAAAAGTGGTTTTCTCAAATCAAGGGGCCAGAAGGAAACAAGTTTGGCACCTCTGCGCCCAAGGCCAGTCGCAGTAGACAGCTGTGCTCTCAGTCCTATGTGAAAACAACATTCCAGTATTAACGGGAATAAAGAATGTTTTCTCTATGACTGCATTTTTTCACACTGTTGTTCCATTTAGAAACTGAAGTGGCAAAATTCATGTAAGCAGGGATTCTCATGGTGTTTGAAAGCAGATAGAAAAAAGAAATCATCACAAATATCAAAATAAACTTCCGTTCTTTCATTTTTGTTCAGTAAATTCAATAGAACCTAGAATTTCAAACTAGCTTAGAGATACACCCACACGTAGGATATTCATCTGAATCAATTAATTTGGTCCACTCATTATTAACAGGGGTGTGTTCATTCGCTGGCGGACTCAAAGCTCGGTAAAAATGGTTAGAAATTCAAACAGCGTTAGAGGCTCCAAGAGTCACAGTCTGACCTATGGTTTTATCTTAGAGCTACGTAAAATCCAAACAACTGTCTACTGAACTCACAGCAGTGGATCCGAAAGAGCACAACTTAATTCGGTTAAGACTGGCATTCATTTCAAGTGCATTCTTTCGGGCTGAAAATTGTCCCTTTGAATTAACTATTTTCTGGTGATCGGCATTTTACTGAGTTCAGAGTGTGATCTTCTCTACTTCTTCATGCCACACTCTTAGTTGATGGCAGACACTGGAAAAGAATTGGTTTAAAAGGCTCCAGTTTGACCCACAGCAAATATGCATCATGCGTCAGCCAGTAGCTAGGTCATTATCTTTTGATATTCATGAAAGGAATATCATCCATCATAGGTTCCAATGCAAAACTGTGAAACAAGCAGAAATCTTGACAGCCTCTTACATTTGTTTCCCCCTTATCCATGACCCCATTAGAGTCTGATGGCTTTCTCTAACCCAGTATCTTCTCTCAAAATCTGCTCCTGATAAAAACACCATCAGCATTAACAAGTTTTTGAGTACTTAAATCAAAGTATTACCTTTCCCAGGATTATCTGAACTGTAAGCATTATAGAATAAAAAGCTTCCTCCCTTGTAAAAAGTCTTTTCAGCTGTCAGGGGATAAGATGGGCAAGGTATTTTGGTGGAAGAGGGAAGTAGAAAAAATTTCTAATGCCACTGGAGTCATAACCGCTGGCAGCTGCCTTCATCTATAACCTAAAGCTGCAATGTCTAAAAGCATGCTTTCCTCTCTTTGGTGGTTTGTCTTTTCTCTTTTGTCCCCAGTAGTGAGTGCGTGTGCGTGTGCGTGTGCATGCGCGTGCGCATGTGTGGAGACGGCAGTATGAATGGCTACGTGGAGCGAAGATATGGCATGTGTTATCTGTATGTATACAGGGGGATATATGCATGAGTGTGTTTCTGCTTACACCTGTGTTTTATCAGAACCAAGATCTTGCCTAAGATCATCTTCAGAACATTAGCTCATATATTAATACATGCAAACCTGCTGCCCACATAAATCCGAACTAAGTGACTTAGAACAAGCCACTTAAACCCTCTGGATCTCAGTCTTCCTGTGTGTAAAATGACACAGCTGAAGTAAACAACTCTTCAGATCTTTTACAGCTCTAATGTTCTATTATGCACTCTAGGCGGCAGTTTACAGCTGGTAAATGATTTTAAATAGATCAACTAGTAAGGCTAGACACATAAATTCACTTCTTTGTGCTTCCTTTTGTGTTCCACCTTCCTTAGGATTTTAGGGTTTAGAAAGGACAAAGACAGATACACACCCTGAATACTTCTCTTGATGTCTCCAGTCTTTTCAGATTTTCCTTAACTCTGAAATCCTGACGTTCTCAGTGGTGGCATCCTGTGCATTTTGGCTAAAGAATTACTTGGATGCAGCACTTGTGCAGCAGTACACATTGCAGGACATTTGGCAACCTTGATTCTGTCTACTAAATGCTAGTCATGCTCCTACATCGCTATCACTGTCACAATCAAAAATGCCATCACTGCAAATGACATCATTTTTAGACTGTACTTCATAATTTATTTAAAATATGTTGTCATATAAGCTACTGTGGAATTTGTTTTCATGTGTTTGGTTTATTTTGTTGGGGTGGGAGGAAGTCTATCTTTGTTTTGCTTCCCTTCTCATGTGTTTATATTTCCATGGCCAGACTGTAAACATCCTAAACACACAAACCATACCTTCCATTTCTTTAATGTCCCCAGAGCACAAAAGACTGGGCATGAGGTCAAGCACAGTGGCTCATACCTGTAATTCCAGCACTTTGGGAGGCCAAGGTGGAAGAATTACTTGAGGCCAGGAGTTTGGGATCAGCCTGGGCAGTATGGCAAGACCCCATCTCTACAAAAACTAAAATAAATAAAAGACTAGGCAAGAAACAGCCTGTTTTCCTTGTTATAAGCTTTCCCCTTTAACTAAAAATAGGCCATTAAAAAAATTAGTCCCAAGAAACTACATAGAAATGAGGCACTTTCTGAGTAGAGATCTTTTCCAGTCAATGAAAACACTTTCACCAGCTGTTCCCGTTCACCAGAATTCAATGTCTAAGATTGTGATTTAGTTTTTAAAGGCTTATTTTTATACTGACTGGTTTTGTTGGGGTCTGACCTAATTTCGTTTAATCCTGAATTCATCAGTTAGTGGACACAGCTGAAGGGAGAACTCATGAGGACATTACATTCCTTCAGAGACTGTAGTTTTGTTATATTCCCTACCATGGGGGATGGCTTCAATGCTTACCATCAACAGGCTTGATAACTGTTTTGCTAATTCTATTATGAAACATTTAGGTGGTCCTCCCAGCAACTTACACTTTGGTAGATGTAGCTAAAATAATTTTATTTAGTTGCTTTTTATTCTGTTATAATTATACATTTGAGATGAGATACAGTTTTGTTTACAGGCTCATGTAGATAGATGCATATATTTACTGACCCCTACGTTCTTCAATTTGTCCAAATCATAATAATCAATTTAATATAAGATTTAGTGAACAACTCACAGCAAGGGTAGAAGTACCATCTCTATTATTAGTTTTGGCCTTATATAGGTTTTTCAGAATGTAGTATTGTTGGGGGACAGAATTTCATCTGGGACATTCTCTAACCCCTTGCTGCTTGCAGACAGGTGGCATTGGGATCACCTTGGGTCTCAGGCCTACCACAATTCTACTAAGTCAGAATCTAAATTTTAACAAGATCCTCAGGTGATCTGCACGCACATGGAAGTTTGAGACATGGTATTCTAAGCCATGTAATGATATATTCTGCTGCTACGGTCAAATAAGGGATTGAGATTGTGAAAAGTCACCTCTTCTAGAAGCAAAATTTGTTTCAGTCTCTGGATATATGAGTGATAATGATTTCATTATTCCTTGGGTAACATTTTTTGCTCAAACTTTTCACAACAGATCATGGTAATTTCGGATAACTCTTTAATATAATTTTGCACTCCATAAAGTAAAATTTTCTAATAATATATACCCAATATATTTATGAATTTAAAAAAGCAATGGTATTAGAGTGAGGAATAGAGAAGGAAAAATATACATGGGTTTTAATAGCATATATGGCATTACTTGCTGCATAGAAATTTATGGACCTATGTATTTCTAATACAGGAGCACTATTTTGCCACTGGCCACCATATCTATAAAAAAAAATTACCACAAAATTATTCTAAGAAGAATTGAACCCAGAATCTTGCTTTGCTTTTTATTTACCAAGGTTTGTTTGACAGCTTTACATAAAAATAAAATAAGAAGTCACTTCAAGATGTAGAATAGAAGTTTAAAAAGGAACTTGCATTTGTGAAGACATGTCCTAAAATAGGTCTTCCCTTGGGGGTTAAAAAAAAAACCTCTTGCCTAAGTGGCGTAACTAAACATTTCCCACTCCAGAATGCACAAAGCACACAAACTCCTACTCCCATTCTGTGGAAAACCAGGTGAGATACCCTTCAGACACTGTTTCCACTAAAAAATATCCTCAAAAGGTCAAGAGGGGAAAGAAGAATGTATGTACATTTTCTGACTTCCACTTGACATCCACAATTATGTGCTGGTTAAAATTCTGTCATGGAACAAAGAGTCAGGGGTGTAGAATTCATATCACATGGCCAAATGAGTATACAGATTTGGAAGGCAAAATATTAGAATTAACATCCATATTGCCTTCCCCCCAACATTTACAGCCAGAGAGCTCAGAAATGGGGCACATGAGATGAGAATCTCCATGCACAGCAAGGGAGTGACTTTGTCCTGAGATTCCACAAAGCAAAAAGCCTATTCCAGCCACAAAATTCCCACAGCTGCAGTGGGGAAATGGAATATCCATTCTCGACAAAAGAGAAGAATCAAGCTACACAAAGTGGCTCACACTGCATGGCTAATTAGTTTCTTCATCAAGACACTATTTCCTTAAAGCTCTTCTTCTAGAAAAGAAAGTCTGTTCCTGCAAATATGGACTCCCCCCACCCCCCCACACACAGAATTTACAGGTTTAAATATAATTCTTCTTGTTTTAGGTTTTGTCTTGGGTCCTATCTGAGAAAGGGAAACCAGAGTGTTTTCTCAAAGGACCCCACATCACGCAACGATGTAAAATAATCTGGCGAAGGGAACTGACTAATGTTAACTACACCAATTTAAAAACTAAGAATATCATGTCAGAAGCACTAATTACTAATAAACAGAACAGGCTGAACTCAGATTCGCTGACTTGAAATCATTAACATGGTCCAGGACGCTTTCTACCCGTACACATATGCTTAGTGTTTGAGGTTTTTTTAAAAACATTATAAGGACTGCGGAAGCTGTTATTTGTCTCAAAGGCCATGCAGACAACAGTCTCAGGTGTCTTCTGAATTCTGTTTTGTTTCGCTTCTGAGTTCCACTGAACCACCCTTGGCTTCTTTGTACTAAACCAGGCCAGTTCCTCCTTCATGTTTAAACCTTTCAAATATCTGTAGCTTGCTATTGTGTCCCTCAGGTAAGATATAGCATCCAGAAGGTGTAATAACATTAAAAAATGAAAACTAAAGAGAATGCACTACTGGAGATACAAATGATCCATTAGGACCTGAATTCTTTCCCAATGGTAACCATATGAACAGCATTTAAAAATAAAAATTATAAATATTTTTAAATTCTTTCCCTGAAGGAGAAATCAAAGTGTGTACTATCGTCTTACTCTGAAACAGATGGATATATAAACACATATACCTCACATCTCCTCACCTGCAATAACCACTTTTCAATAAAATGTAAAATGTATAATTAGTGCTTGGATAATAATTTAGTGGTTAATGTTGAGTGATGTTATAAAGTTTAAAACTTTGATGTTTTTCTACTAATAAAAGAAATCTGGATGCAAACCCCACCAAAGAATTCAGAAAAATATAGGCCATCACTCAATATGGGATTGACTTTTGAAGCTCTTAACATTTTCAGAGAATCATATATGGGTCACTAACCACACAGAGCTTATGAAGAGAAATACAGGGAACAATGAACCTTTGAGGAGAAAATGGAAGTATCTTTCAATGTAGCTTTAACAATGGGTTCATCTACTGTAAAGAGCTAAAACTGCAGCAATAATAAATTTGACAGCAACATATTAACAATAAAGTCCTAACTGATTTCATGAAGATTGGTTCTGTAAACCTTTCCTATGACTGAGAGAAGTCAATAGTGCATCCTAACTGAGATATCCAAAGTGAATAGAGCAGAACAGTGGGATACACACGTCTGCCACCTGAAAACAAACCCCAGTGCTTCCAGAAGCATTTCACTGTCAACTTTGTATTTTTTTTTTATTTCAGCATATTATGGGGGTACAGATGTTTAGGTTACGTATGTTGGCCTTGCCCCTCCCTCCTCCCCTAAGTCCGAGTTTCAAATATGTCCATCCTTCGGGTGGTGCACACTGCACTCTTTGTGTATGTGTATACCCGTCCCCTCCCCCTTCCTCCCCCCTCCCTCCTCCCTTCGCCCGACACCCAATAGATATTATTCTTATATGTGCACTTATGTGTTGATCAGTTAATACCAATTTGATGGTGAGTACACGTGGTGCTTGTCTTTCCATTCTTGGGATACCTCATTTAGTAGAATGCGTTCCAGCTCTATCCAGGACTATTCAACTTTGAA